>MU826906.1:88348-117747 GCA_029204205.1 Desmophyllum pertusum | reverse complement strand
TCTTATAAAGGAAATCAACATCTAAAAATAATGATTTACGTATGTAGCTTACCAAGGCTTGAACATCCGGACTACACGGTTTGTTTTTATTTTTTTTAGCCGTGTGATCTTCTCTTCCTTGAGTATCGAAGGAATACAACGCGAAAGATCGGGGAATTGCTTCCAAACCCAGTTGACTATACATTGACGTTTTTAATATTGTCTAGAAGTCCTTTCCTCTTTTCAGTAGGGCGAAGACACGTCTTGCACAGATACTTGACGGGCCCACCTGACAAATTCACGGCTTCAAACGGCAATTCATACAGCAATTCATACGGCAATTTATTAATCAAATGAAGAGACTCTGCTCCGCTCTTTGATCTCCCATGTAGTAATGTATCGTGACGAAGTATCTTCGATAGCATCTTCGATGAGATCATACACATATTAAACACACAACAGAAAGCCGTGGCAAGCCAACTATTAGCTACGCTTCTTTCTCTCCATCTGTGAAAACAACATACGCGCGCGGGATCCACGGGTGCCGCGAGGGAAATATGTTTCAACCAATCAGAAGAGCACTACCGCAGATCTGGGTAGTGGTTACGTCACAAGTACGGAATTTGGCGCTCATATTCTCAGACGTCCGTTTCGCGGGGCTCCCAGTGGTGGCGACGCGAAAACGACGTCTGTTTTCTCAGGCTATGCACCCAGGGGATTTTATTCTGCAATCAATCTGCAGTTTGTTTTTAATACTGACCGTTTTGCCATAGCTTACATAATATTTACCCTAAGGGATTTGATGATTCAAAACTTTTTAAACTTATTTAGGATCTACTTAGCTTTGGAAGAAATGTTCATGGACTGATGGTAAACAAGAGCATGACAAGATTCGAATAAGCTTGTGGTTTCTTTGATAATTAAAATTGATAATTCACGGAACAAAAACGACTGATGACGCCCTAAGCCGGAATATACATGTATTGTGTTAACTATAAACAACAATCTTTAACAAGGAGTTGTCGAAAAATAAATACAAACCTTTTCTCTTGTGTCTTCAACTGAACGCCACTGAAGTACAACACTTCAGACTATGACCAACAATGTTTCATCCATGATGTTGTAGAGATTATAGGCTATAAAAATCGATGTTATCACTGCATCAGTAATTTACTACAGCCAAAAGTTGTAACGACTCTTGTTTTAAGAGTGGGAAATCTCGTCCGCCATGACACGGCACTTCGCTCCCTCATTATTTTCCTCAAAACAAATACTAAACCTATCTCTTTTGTCGAGATCTCTACCGAAATAGTCGAAGCAATATCTCTGCAACTTGTCTCACCTCCACAGTATACACATGCCAGAGATAGTCTGTTCAAAAAAACGGATAATCAGGGCTTGGTCGAACTTAATTTCGCTTCTTGCCGAAGCGAGCCGCTGGGCGACTTTTAAGATTTTTTCACCGGATGTGACGTCAAATTTTGTTGGATGATTCAAACACGAAAATTTCACGAGACTTCTGCCTCCCCCCTGTTCCCGCCATTCAGGTTGCACGGAATGACGTCACGATTATGCGGCCAGGTTTGCTGAGTAGTCTTCAAAATGGCGGCGATCGTAGTAATAATTTTTCGACACTTTGAAGGCCAATTTCGTGAGGTTATGAGGCTCTTTGGAACTTCAAACTACGGTCAGTAATTAATCTTCATATCTTCTTTTTAATGATAGTGAGAAAAAAAAAATGCGCTTTCTGGAGTGACCTTCTCCTTTAAGAAATAGAAAATTGCGCGTGTGTATTAATTACATAGCCTGATGCAAACGCGAGAGAAAGTTTGAGAGAATTCTAAAATTTATGTAAACACCCGAGAAGTCAACAAAAGGTATAATTCAGAATCTCAGTTTCATTTTTAAATACCTCTCATCAAACTTATAACAAAGGAATCATAACCGTGTCGGACAGTTTGGATACCGGCAGGGCCCGGTTGTTAAACAGGACGATTAAGCTAATCCAGGATTAGGCGTGAATAATTGACTTCTCAGTGTTGTTACTTTTCAGTGAGGTTTTCTGTTTATATTTTTTTCCCTTCAGTTTTGACTTTGAGTAATCTCAAACTCTACAAAACGTTAACAGTGGAAAACAATTTTATACAAGAGAAATTACAAGCTCGATTGACTTTCAATCCTGGATTAGTCCTAAGCGTTAATAGCCTTTCTAAAGGGGTATCGATGGTCTTTGCGAGCATTTGCGAGCATGCGAGCACTGCGCTTTTTTTTGCGAGCACGAGCATCGATAATAGTTAGCCTTGCGAGCAGCGAGCACTCTGCAAAAACTACCTTTACTCAAAAACCGAGCATGCGAGCACTTGTAAAAATATGCGAGCACGAGCAAACGAGCACCCACTAAAATTTTGCGAGCAATTCGAGCAGAAGCCCAATTTTGGCGAGCACTTGAAAATTTTGAGCGACGACCATTCGATACCCCCTTTCTAACAACCGGGCCCAGCTAGGTCTTATAATTAAGCATATATTTTACGATTTTATTTATACACTCGAGAGTGTGTTTCATCCGATTTCCAAACCCTCAAACTTCGTCAAAAGTCCCCCCGCTGCGCGTCCTATTTTCAACTTTGAAATCCGATGAAATACTCTCCCTCGTGTTTAATATAATTATTGCATAAACATTGAACGTTTCCTTCTATTCCATTGGTTTTGTCATCTTACAATCAAACGCAATAATCATAACTGTAAATACTCCGTGATGTACGTCTGCGAAATTTTCAGCAGCACTCGAAACAAAACCTCGCTGAGATCAGTCAGGATACTTTAATGAGTGTAAATTAAGATTAATTTTTTGGTCACAATTACATTGCCTTACATAGTGTATTATTCCGCCCTGGTTATTGTCATTAATGAGGTATGGAAGCGCAAACTCCGACCGAAACTAATCCGGCACGAAGTGGCAGGAGTAATGGGAAAAGGGTTCCGGGAACTAAGGAGCTCGAGGCAGGCAAGTTAGTTGTATTCCCACTAAATAAACCGCAAGTTCCCGGAAACCCCTTCTCCATAACCGGGGATGCCATCAACCCCTGGCTTGAACTGGGTGGGTGGGTGGGTGGGCGCCAAGTTCCTCTTCGTCGGTTTGAATTACTAACCACGAGTTGTGAGCGTCCTTATTGCCTTATACTCCCCGGCAACCAATGAGCAGTCGGATCCTATTGCAACACACTGCTCTGCACGTGCTGAGGGTCATTAATGAACTAATCTCGGCGGAATATACATATTCACATGACTGTGCATAGTGTAATTATTTCGCCTTGGTTATTGTCATTAATGAGGTATGGAAGCGCAACTCTCTCCCTTCACCATACCGCCCCAACGAGTAGTCAGACCACATTCACATCCACACTGTATTTCTTCATTGTTCCCTCTTCAAACCTTTCCTATATTTCTCTTAAGCCGGTTTATATAAAACACTCTCTAAACTAACTTGAAAGTGTTAGAGGCACTGTACTTTGAACTTTTGAACTTTTGAACTCTCGTTCCTCGGTACATCAACTCCTTAACAAATCTACACATGTTGAGACAAAGGTGTACGTGAAACCCACCAATACTGGCCTCTTGTTACATTATAAGAGTCATGTCGATGAGCGATATAAACGCAGTTTTGTTAAAGACTATTCTTGATCGCGCATTCCGGCTTTCTTCCAACTGGTCCTTTTTCTCAGAAGAATGTGATCGCTTGAACTTACTGTTTTCTCGACTTGAATACCCGCACAAATTAATTAACTCTACCATCACTCGCTTTTGTTGCCTTGAAAGGCATTAGATCAACCTGCTCTTTCACCGTTTGTTGCTGATAGATCAGATCCCGTTCGCGTTGTTCTTCCCTTCAAAGATCAAGTCTCAGCTAACATTCTTCGCGATCAACTCAAAGATTTGAGCCAGAAGATTCATGTTACTATTCAACCCGTATTTGTCAGCCACAAGATCGAACAGGATCTTAAGTTCCGTGAAGCTGAGCAAACATTGTGAAACCAACAGTGTCGTGTTTACAAATTGAATGTGACCTGTGTGATGCGGGTTATGTTGGATTCACAAGCTGGCATTTGCATCAACGTGTCGAGGAACATAAATATTCTTCTTCCTCCATTGGCAAGCATTGTCGTGACATGCATTGTTGTATTCCAAAAGATCAAGCAATAATTTCAGCGTGTTGAAAAAGTGTAAAAACAAGTTTGAGTGCCTCGTTACTGAAATGTTTTTTTATTAAGGAACTGAGACCTAGTCTCAATGTACAGTCTGACTCAATTCGTGCTAAGGTTTTTGTTAATTTAAATAATTTTTTGCATGCTTTGTCCCTTTGATTGTCTTTTTGCACATTTTATACATTTTTTATATATTTTTGGCTAACATTTTTAGAGTTCTTACGTCATTGTTTATACCTTATATATATATGCTAATTATTATTCTAACCTTGAACTTGATAATGACCGAAGCGCGGTGCGAAACGTCGTTCGCTTTACCCGTATTTTTTTATTCTTAATTACTTTTGAACTGAGAATTTATTCCAGAAATGCTGTGACAAAACCTGTCAATTCATTGGCTGCCTTATAGTGTTTACCCGTGTCCGTATTCTATATCCGCTAACTTTGGCTGCTGGACCCTGCTGGATTCAGAACCTGTTTTCAACTTGATATAATAAAGGCCATCTGACTAGATTTCCCAGCCGGACATGAATCCATTTAAATCATTAAGGCAGACATCTGCAAGTGCCATTGAAATGGCGGCAACCACACTTTCGGAAAACCATAGAGTGAACGCTTGCTCGAATAGACTCCCCTGCAACTGAGTCGTCATAATGTTTCCACCCTGAAGGTACCCAAATAGTGATTCAAAAAATCATGTACGACGCCCACTTTGCTTTAAATCCAATTAAGTATCTGGTCTCATTGGAAACTAGAATGTTCCTCTATAGTGGGAATCTCTGTAACTCCCTCCTCAAGCGAGGACCCCATCCATAGTAGTCCCAAATGAATTCTCATTGGGAGGCTGACAACAGGATAATTTATGATTAAATTCCTCATGTATCTTTTCCAGGCAGGAATTTCAAAACCCTCATAGATTCTTTTCCGCTTCACATTGGCGGAATCTTCGAAACAAAACACTTTTGGAAAACTTAAAACCCAACAAACGTACTATCCTCCCTATCCTGCGTCCGCAGACAGTCTGGACATCGTCCGCCTGCACCGCAGGCTGTCCCTCCGGGCAGAGAGTATAACTAACACAGATGGGGTCCCCGATCAGGAAAGAGTAACTTCCCACGCCCCGAACGGAACGTCCACAGGCCGCCCAACAATAAGGCTAGCCCATGGGAGTTACTCGCCTCTCATCGAAGATAAAAATACTAAATTATTATTGTGCTGTCACCCATATGCCTACGAAATAATTAAGAGAAGCACCATAAATACCTAAATAATAGTAACAAACGAGATCAAATGAATGTGCACACGAAAATGTTTCTTATATTGTTTATACCTTTTTTCTTCTTCTTATTATTATTACACGCAAATGATTCAACTGGAACTTAGTACCACTGAATTATAATCTGTCCGATCACATTGGTGACCCCCTGAACCATCTCCCTCTCTTTGCTAACGTGGCTTTCACCATCCCTCCAGCGCACTTGGCAATTCCTCTGGTAATGACCATAACCCTTACAATAGTAGCACTGAATACCGTCTAGAAGACTACCCCGATCGCGACCTTGGAACGAGGGTGTGGCCGAATGGGGTGGCATTCTCAGGGCCTTATCGACCTTTGTCATAGCATCAAGCACTTTCTCTTGGTCTTTGTCTCCAAGTAGAACCAAAACATATCTTTAAAATTGCTCATCTGAACAAGTCGTCTTCTCACGTATGGCTTGGAGCACTGTAGAGTAGCATTGTCATTTTCTCATGCTTCGTCGATCACGGGCCAGTGTTACCATTTTTTCTCATACTAGCCTCGATCACGGGCCAGTGTTACCATTTGTTCTCCATGCTGCCTCGATCACGGGCCAGCGTTGACACATTCTCACACTGGCCTCGATCACGGGCCAGTGTTACCATTTTTTATCATGCTGCCTCGATCACGGGCTAGCGTTGCCACATTTCTCACACTGCCTCGATCACGGGCCAGTGTTATCATTTTTTACATGCTGCCTCGATCACGGGCCAGCGTGTGACACATTTCTCACATTGCCTCGATCACGGGCCAGTGTTATCAATTTTCCCTCATGCTGCCTCGATCACGGGCCAGTCTCGGTTACAAACACGGTCATTACACAATAAACAATACAGTGCTTTAACGGCCGCGTACGGGAAATATTCAACTGTGTGTTCTATCCAGCGAGAACATACGGTATTAACTACGAGTTGTAACATAAACAGACTGGTAAAATATTTAGGAAACTAGTAATGCAAAGCAAAATGAAGCCGGTAATACTATAGAGAGACCAACGTGGCAATAGATTAAAACTTTTGCGAACCTGCAACTAGAGTTAAAATTCATCGAAATGTAAATACCTCAACAACGTGTCCTATCCAGCTAAACCATACAGTATACTGAATTCAATCCAAAAGCAAAGCGGAAAAGATCCCAGCCGTAGCAAACTGGCAACCGAACAACTAGTTTTAACTTCACAAACTTGCGACTGAAGTGTCAAAGAGATATAAATACCACCAGCGACTTGTCCATCCGGTACCGGAGTATTCGGTGGCCGGTGCTTGTCATGAGCTCCAACTTCCACTCCCTGTACCGCTTCAAGAATAGCTGCAGGAGCTTTCTTTAGGGACTTGCTCTTCCATAGGTTTTCCGTTCAGGCCGGGGTTGAAAGCAGTACAACGACGCCGAGTTCCCTCTTCGTCGGTTTGAATTACTAACCACGAGTTGTGAGCGTCGTTTTGCCTTTATACTCCCCGGCAACCAATGAGCAGCGGGGTCCTATTGCCACACACTGCTCTGCACGTGCTGAGGGTCATTAATGAACTAAATCTCGGCGGAATATACATATTCACATGACTGTGCATATAAATTGTTTTCTGTTTGCAGAAGCTGATATCATCAAGTACAGAGAAAAACTACTCGGCGAGCAGTTTAACAGACGTTTTTATATTTTATTTTTTCAGTGTTTGTATTTTCCCAGTAGTTTTGTTTCTGTTATGATATGATATTACAAAAAGAACAAAAACCCATAATTATATTACTTGCTAAGGAGGGTACAGTTATCTAAGGGCGAAGCTTGTTTAAAATAAACTGTGAGTTTTGAGACAAATATAAGTGTACTATAGGGAAAGTGGTGGCCTGTTAACATGTACCAGTTCTCTTCCAAGTTAACAGTTACGTTACCAAATACAGTAGTTTTCTATGTCTAGAAATTTTTCTCTTTTCATTACAAATCATTGCAAATGCTAGTGCAGAATTTATAGTGAAATTGTAAGGTAAATATGTAGTTGTTTTGTAAATAGAAATAGAAATTGCTCGACTATCATTTTGAAATTAAATGGTAACCTAGTGCGATATAAGTTTAATTTCTAGAGCGACCTAAAATGATGATGTAGCTTTCTTAGGTAAGTTAGCTCTATACTTTTAATTTGACTTGGTTCTGGATGTAAACTAGATGAAAGAAGCAATTTCTTTTGGCTGCATTCCTATCGAGGAAAAGACAGTTCAAAATAATTACACTTAGTTAATGCTTTTATTTCCTGCTATACTGATTAAGATAATAACAATTATTGTGAGAATAAATAGTAATTAAGGATTTTTTACTTCACAGAAACAAGAAGATTCAACAACAACAATCTTTATTTTTGCTCAAATATATGAAAATGTGAAAACAGTACAGTATGTGGTCCTAATTCCGGCCATAAAAGACACGAACGTGTAATTCTCGTATTGGAAGAACTGCCTTGATCTGAAACTTGGCCTGTGACTTGTCACAACATTTACCAAGCATATGTAAGAGCAACAGCTTTTGTTGTTTATCGATAATCTTTGTAGTATCGAAAATAGAGGTTCGCTTTGGCGGCCCTAATTCCGGCCAACGAGTCCTAATTCCGGCCACAACGAAAGCATACAAATATACGCATAAACAATTCACAAACATAAATTTCCGTGACTTTTAATCATTTTTCATCCATATCGATAAATGAAAATGCGAATTACACCATGAGGAGCTTTGTTTAGGACCTAAATAAGCGCACGATATTCAAGCCCATTCAAGCCGCCGGCCAGTCTGACAAGAGGTTTTGTGAGAGGTGGCCGGAATTAGGACCTCGACCTGAAAACACATCGAAATGTTTGAGTCGTAATTTTAGACAGATATTTAACCTGAAGATAATTTTTTTTGGTCTGGCAGAAAGATCATTCATTCTATGTATTTCATACCAAAAATTAGCGCTATTAATGGACATATAAAGACAAATGGGAATTCTAAATATAACCATGTAATTTGAGGCGCCGTAAACTAATGAATGTCGGACAAAACAAATTCACCAACCTTCACGATAACTCGAAATTCTCTTCTTTAACAGCAACAGGAAAGCCACCAAGCAAGATTACGAAAGGAAATAGATCAATTAATCTTAGCAAAGAGTCGTTTCTTATTATTCGGGCGATGATGTCATCGCCGAATCTTAAATTGGGCTTTGTACGCGACTAAAAGACTCGGTCGAGTTGCTCGGCTGAAGTGGTACGATGAGAGCTGGGGCAGAGTGTTTTATTTTTAAACTTATTTTTCTCTGGTTATTTTTGTTATACACGTTTGGGGAAGTTGGAAGTGGCAAAGGACCGCGAAGGAAAATACTGCTGGTATACGTAGTATCAGGTATTCGTTTATTCCGCGACTCGTCGCGCTATATTTGCGAAGTATTTTTTTTTTCTATTTAGTATTGAAGTCTCCGAGCAATTCGTATCCGGTTAGTTTACGCAGTTATGTGGATCGATAGGAAATGCAAAATTGTTAACTGTTTACGCGAGCGAAACCGGGAATGCAAAAATATTTTTGGACAGTGTTGTTGCGTTGTTTATAATTGAAGTTATTGAAAGGGAAATTTTGTTTTATCTTCTGCGTTTCTGCAACTTTTGAAAACACAAGTGATATCAATCGATTATTTTACGATGAAACATGCGATTAGTTGTTTGTGACATGGAGGGGCAAAAGTTTCGGAAAACATTCAAGGCGCGAAGCTAAATTCAGGTGGCGGAACGAAAATATTCCTTCAAAATAACAAGCTTACTCTCAAGGCAAGTAAAACGTAATTTTATTCACCTCTTGGCGTGTTTTGAAGCTTTCCGCCGGCGAGTTGCTTGACATGTCAAATATCCTACATCGATCAAACAGCAAACGACGATAGTTGATGTTTACGCGGTCTGTTAGAAGACTTATTCGATAATTGCTATGATGTTTTGGCGAAACAAATGAAGGTGATATGTATTTTGTCGGAAAGTCTAGTTGCAACGGGAAAAAAATAATGTTGACATGACTGGAATCGCGAAAGTAGAAAACTGCTGACGCATGGAGATTAAATTCAACAACAAGTTACGTCATTGATATATATATACCGTGGTTCAGATATTATTTACATACATGTCGCATATTGGACGTTCTTCATTTAAGGAATAAAACCTCCGTTCCTATGTCTTTATACTCTGATAAATATCATAGCAACGTCATTTCGCTCCCGAGATGGCGTAGAGAGAACCCGAGCTATGTTACAACAACTTTTATACGCGGCTCATAATTCTCAATAGCGAAATTCTCCTTACTGGATCGAATGTGACTGCGAGTAAAATTGCGAGTGCGAGAGAAGCTTTCCAAAGGTTAAACTGCTAAGAAACTGGTACGTTTTCGAAACTAAAGTAGAAATTAACGCTCAAATACACAATTTACCTTTGTCTACATTTTATTGAAGACATTTTCCATACAGGAATCGCTGAATGAATCAAAGCGTCTGCCACGACTGCCAGATTTCCTCGCGCTCGCCGGTCAACTATGGAAATCAAAATCCTCGACTTGAAAATATTTAGCCTCAAAATCACTCAAACAATAAAGCCACAATAAGCATATACCTTTCTCCAATAGCCTACATTGTTTGGTCGGTCGAAGTCTGCTCGTAAATGTGTGTAAAAGCTGAATTTCTTGCAAACAAGCCGAGTTTAGCCGACTGTAATAATCCGCTTGAGTGAGCCTAAGCGTGATCTGACGTCATATCTATTCTTTATACTCGTTTGGGCATTTACCAAAAAAAACATTCCTGCACAGCAAAAGTAGAGAGAAAAAAGTCGTGCAAAGCTCACTCACTCACTCACAAGCACAATGTGAAAACAATTATTGCCACAACTCAAGACGGAAAAAAAATTCGAGCTCAGAAAATTGCCCAACCCCCCCCCCCCCCCCACCTTCCACCTCCCAAAATAAAATGGTCCACCCTAAAGACATAGCTTTTTCTGTGAGAAACATACGCGCGAGAATCTCATCTATTTTATAAAGTGTATTAAATAAAATCACGCGCCGTATATTTTTGTCATTGATGATTAAAAAAATTTGATGTAAAAACGGATAAGCGGATAGTCAAATTCGCCGACTCGTTCTCGCGACTCGAAATTGTGACTCCGCTTTGAATTTTCTTTGCCTCCCAAAGTAAACCAGCGAGAGCTTATAAAAAGCGATTTAGGGCAAGTCATCAAAACAGCGCATTGAATAAAAATCACGCAGTTGTTAATTTTGACATGTCTGGGACATATATACATGAAACGTGTTGAGGCTTGCGGATTAAATTTTACAACAACAAGTTACGTCATCATTCGAATTGATCAATTGATGGGGGGTTTCCCACGACTGGCCTTCTGAATGAGAAATATATGCAACTGTTTGCTTGCGGTATAAAAAGCAAGTTTATTGTTTCAATGGCTATTTAACAGAAGCGAAATTTCAGATTTCATTTTATTTGACCTAAAAGACCCCTTAGGTAAATGATTTTCAAAATAATATCAACAAGGAGCTATTTCAAAAATAAATAGTGTTTCGTTTCCGGAACGATTGGAAGGTCGGGAAACTTTGGGGAGACCTGGGTTTTAGTACTTGCTGAGAATATCCTGGGGCAAGGGTGAGTATTATGGGTTCACGGCTTCACGGTCGCGAGTGTGGAATTGGCTCACAATCGACAATCAAAGTCTAGCAGTTGCCTCCCCTAGTCTTTAAACTTTTGAAATTACCTAGTGAAAACTTGCGTCAGCTCATACATGTACTCGTTGGCTGGGTTGAAGACGACCGATTCCAGCCGAGAGGCCCGAAAAACATCCGAATAAAGCTCGGTGGCGGCCCGAGCAATTAACCCGTAAACATCTTTCCCTCAACTTTCCGTTCCTCGTTCCCCGTTTCCCCATTCTCGGTTCCCTGCCTTAGAAATAGCCAAGATATTAAGTCAATAACAAAGTTGAAAATACAGCTAGAATATTTACATTACAATTAAAACACGGAAACAGATATCTTTGCATTTTTCGCCAATACATCGCTTTAATCGAACTTTGAAGCATTTCAGTCGTCAAATATTTCTATTTGTAATACATTTGAATTTCTTATTGTCTCCGTGGTGATCATTTTATCGATACTTGAACAACATGTGTTCGCCAGTTTGTTTGTCTTGGCTAGAACATGTTTACATTGCAAGCTACGAGGGTTATTCTGATTGGACAGTAGCCCCACTGTGTATAATAGTTCACAATACCGTTTCGTTTCTGAGGAAACGAAACAAAAAGTTATATAATCGCTCTTTCGTTTTTGCGAAAGATCAAAAAGTTCAAAATAGCGCTCGTTCGATCCCGTCGGAAAACAAAAAAACTTGTGCGATTTCAGGAAGCTCGTACGCAACAATGAAAAGCATTCCTGGTTGGACAGTGCTAAACCACGAAACACCGAAAACACCGAAACACTGAAACACCGAAACACCGAAACACCGAAACACCGAAACACCGAAACACCGAAACACCGAAACACCGAAACACCGAAACACCGAAACACCGAAACACCGAAACACCGAAACACCGAAACACCGAAACACCGAAACACCGAAACACCGAAACAGCTATTTTTTTCTTATTTTTTTTTTAGCGAAACACCGAAACAGCTATTTATTTTTTAATTATTTTGCTGATATAATTTCCGATGGCAAGCTAAAGCTATGTACAGTTAAGCCCCAGCAAGTTTATATTTGGGAGGAGCGTTCCGCGACGGACTGTGCTAAACCACGAAACAGCGAAACGAAACAGCGAAACAGCGAAACACCGAAACGAAACACCGGAACAGCGAAACAGCTATTTTTTTCCTTCTTTTGTTTTAACGAAACACCGAAACAGCTATTTTTTTGTAACGGTTATTTACTGAACAAAGGCTCAAGAGATGTAGTGGTCTGTAGTGTATGTGCGATTGCGTGACCTTACATGCAGTACGCCATGTACATGACCACTTATCAGCTTTAGATTTACTCAGTACTTTAAAACCTTCTTGGAGAACAGAGAATATCTCGCGTTGTTCTTTACGTTTATATAATCGGAGAGCTAGCTAAATGGTTTTGTCAAATTTAATTGGAAAACAGCCCGAGCCGTTCTTACTGGACTTTTTGTAAAGCTTGCAATTAACTTCAGAAACGTTCGATTAATTGTCGTCGTTTTGTTTTGGGCTCCTTGCATGTAAATTCGCGCTGGTAAATTTCACTGCTTCTTTTGTGGCTATATAAATATATCTGTAAAATCGTGATAAAATGCTTGTTACTGTGGTGGGTGTCAAAAACATAGTATAATTTTGCAGCTTCAGAAATCCGTAATATAATTTTTCAAAGCCGGTCGTTTTCTTAGAAAAGTCAACCGAAATCCCGGAATATTCGCCGCGCACCAGACATCACAGCTTGCCCTATTCGTACCCAAGTGGATCGTTCTTTCGCTGCGAGGATCGTTATAATTTACTGACTGAGAAGCTTCGGAAAGCTTTAAACTGGGCGTCTGCTGCGTCCGTATGCCGAATGCAAATTCTGCCGGGATTTAATTACCGGTAGAGTCAACAAATCCAACTTGAACTTGCGAGGAAGACATTCATTCTTCGCTCATCACTAGTATAAGGGGTGGATCTACAAAAAAGTTTTAAAGTTAAAAAAAGTTTTTAAAGTTAAAAAGGTTTTTGGGTAGTAGCCTTTATTTTATTTGGAGTATTTATCTAAGATCGCGAGCTCATGTTTATAGCCAATGTTTCACTATACTAGTCGCCGTGACATACAGTCGCCGTTTATTTGTGTCGTCGCGCAACGCTCCTCCCAAATATAAACTTGCTGGGGCTTAACTGTACATAGCTTTAGCTTGCCATCGGAAATTATATCAGCAAAATATAACCATTAAAAAATAAATAGCTGTTTCGGTGTTTTCGCTAAAAAAAAAAATAAGAAAAAATTCGGTGTTTCGGTGTTTCGGTGTTTCGGTGTTTCGGTGTTTCGGTGTTTCGGTGTTTCGGTGTTTCGGTGTTTCGGTGTTTCGGTGTTTTCGGTGTTTCGGTGTTTCGGTGTTTCGGTGTTTCGGTGTTTCGGTGTTTCGGTGTTTTCGGTGTTTCGGTGTTTCGGTGTTTCGGTGTTTCGGTGTTTCGGTGTTTCGGTGTTCGGTGTTTCGGTGTTTCGGTGTTTCGGTGTTTCGGTGTTTCGGTGTTTCGGTGTTTCGTGGTTTAGCACTGTCCTTCCTGGTTTGCTCTTTGGCTACGTATAAAACAATCCTTTAATCTACCACCTCAGGTATAAAAATAATGTAATAATTTTAATTTTGAGTCAACATACATACTGACCCATTGAAAATAGTGACGGATGGATGTTTTTAGGTCACGATAAAATTATAGGGTCAACTTCAGAGGCCTATATAACTGCTAGTATATGTATTTCTAAACATATTTATACGTCAAATCTAGAATAATTTATATTTAGCTTTGGTTCTGGTAACATTTCGATAGTTTTAGGCCCAGTTCAGACGCCGTACTTCACATGAGCGGAATCGAATTCGATGAATTAATAAGTTCATGCGAGGTACGGCGTCTGAATGAATTCGGAACGGCTGAATGAATTCGGATCGGCTCAGTCGTTCTTTCCCGCCTGGCTCAGCCGGGAATATTAACGCTATGGACCGACTTTCATTCAGACGCCGAACTTCACATGAGCCGAAACAAATGCATGAATTATTATAATGTATTTTTCAATATAACAGCAATTTTCCGCTATTAAATTAAGTTCGGCTGAATTAAGCTCGGCGTTTGAATCAATTCAGCCGGTCTAAATTAATTTGGGTCGGCCTAAATTCGAATTCGATTCGGCTCATGTGAAGTACGGCGTCTGAACTGAGCCTAAATTAGCCGGCAATACCTTACAAGATACGGAAAATATACTACAGATGAATTACGGCGAGGACGTTTAGATAACGGCTTAAAATGGCACTAATGTAGTTTATATACTGCAACATTTTAAGCCAGTAATGTTATTTGGTATTATCATACTTATTTACCGACTGTAGGAAAATCAATAAGCCGTTAACTAACAGCTTAAAATGTGACAGTAGGAATATAGGAAAATTTTAAAATGTTACAGTATTAAACTGCCATCACGTACCAACGAAGCTAATATTTTAAAACATTTTTTTTAAAGCCTCACCTGACTACAATGTCCTCTTGTTCATCTAAGGATTATTTTCCCATAGCTTCTGAGCAGGATATTGAGTAAATTACTCTCTTATATTTAACACTAGCTTTTACCAAACATGATGTTACATCACGTCCAAGCAAATGAAATTTGAGTCACCTATAAAAAGATAGCGTGACGCAGTCACGGCTAAATTGCTCAGTACAGGGGGTGGTGGGGGGGGGGGGGGGGGGGGGTGAGGGGGGATATGGTATGGTTTTGGAGGTGCTCCGTCCATAAATAGGGTATCATTTCTTAGATAGGGTTCCTTAGACTTGTACAGTCAACTATCATTTTAGCGGAACACCTTCGGGACGTAGTTTGGAGTCCGCCAAAAAAAACAAAGGCGGGGTGTGAGAAAAATAATCAGAGTCTGGAAGAAAAAGGCGCTTTGAAGAGGAAGGAAGCTTTGGAAAGTACGACAGAGGTCACAGATCCAAAGGTCCGCGCTTCGTTTGGAAACGCATACGTTTCGATTTAACGATAGAAAACGCTGATCGTTTTCATCGACAACGATCTCCAGAGTGAATTTGAACGCGGCGCATCCTATCGTATTAGTGTGAACAACAAAAATGGAGGCTTTCGAAAACGCTAACGTCATTCATGCCACAAACATCATGCGTGCGCGGCTATTTGTCGAGCTTTTTAGTGTGGAGCTTTCGATGCGTTTTCAGAGCATTTCGAAAATAATGCATTAGTGTGGACGCCGCGGCGTCGAGGTGATGTGTATTTTGCGGAAAACGGTGCTGTTTTTTAATGAGAAATTAATGTGGTGTTTATGTTTCTGTGAGATTGGAAATAATATATTTGCTTATGGTGCAGAATAATATTTGCGTTTTTTGTCATTTACATCAATACTAGCATTATAAATTCAGGGATAGCCAAAAGGTCAAATAAGAATTTCCACTGCTTACAAGCACGTTGGTTATCATTGTGTGCACCTTGTATGCTGTGAGCTTACTGATATAACTGAAAGCTTATATATAAAATTAAAAACAAGTATATTATTTTAATAGTCGAATATCCTCAGTGATGTATAAATGCACTCAAAGAAACACAACACACGAAAAATTTCCATCGTAAACGCACAGACCACTTAGGAAACACATATAATATTATTTAAGAAGAAAGAAAGTTTTTTGTCCAGCGATGTTACTTGTAAATTAACCTGATTCACACAACCACGAACTACAGTGTAATGCACGGTTCAATTCCTACTGTTACCGTCCCTCCCAGGAAGCCCCTGGGACAAAGTCAGTCTTTGTGGCCTGGGGTGGGGGAATTTTGCTAGTAGTCTTTTCCTGTCGTATTGAATTTCTTCACCACCTCCATTAACGAGACACTTCTCCAAGTCAAGGATTGTAAGCCCGAATTTAAGCTATTCACAGCTTCTTGTTTAAGTTCGTTTTCCAATGGAAAAATACGCGATGAACGAAAAAGTGGCCGGAATTAGGGCCGGCCGTAATTAGGAACACATACTGTAGATATAATTGAAAAAGAAAAAAAAATTACAAGTTGAAAAGAAAAAATAACAGTGATATTTTTTATGGTTTATGGAAAAAGAAAGCGCGCGTAAAGCCATAACCATGACTAGTATGTATTATTTTTGCAGTATTATATCTCATCTGTATTAATGCTAACGTAGCAATTGCTATTAAAAAATTATCAAAAGAAAAAAACGTTGTCTGGCTAATATACAATTAAAACTTCGAGCTTTCATGCTGCCAGTCTATAGCCTTCGATGGAAAAACAATTATGAAGAAATGTTAACCGTAAATATATACAAAAATGGCGACACTAAAATGATCAAGGGAACAATGGATGAAATAAAACGGAAGAAGTGTTACTTATAGCTACAACCTTGTAGCTATTTCTGGATAAGAATCGAATGGTGTATTGATTGGGATCGGCTTAAGGCGGGACTTAACCTGAATGCCATTTTTTCCGCCACTTAATTAACATGGGTTTAATGGAAATATCTCGTTCACGGTTTCAAGCAATCAAAAAACTCTATGCTCGTGAATCTATGTTATGGGGCGTTTTGTAAATTTTTGGGGTGATTTTTACGTATGTTTTGGAGGAAGATAGTTTTTTTCTCAAAAGGATATGTAAAATTTGGGATATAAGAAATATTGGAGATTTAATGTACTTTTAAAATTAGAATTTGAAGTTAAAAATTGGACACCAACAGACAGTTGATAATCACGCAAGAGCACCCCGCGTGGTATCAACTGTCTGTTGGTGTTCCAAAAATCATTTTCTTTCTTCTATCCCTTTTATAAACCTCTTAAAATTTCATTGAAATTTAGGTTAAGTCCCGTCTTAACTGAATTGTTGTCACAGCATGTTTATTTGGCGTAGTGTGTTAAGATTCTAAAGTTTTTCCGACATGGACATAGGATGTTTTTAAAAAAAGCGTTTAAAAACTTTTAGTAGTGTCAAAATGTTTTTAAGGACAAACGGGCTTATCCCTTCTCCAGTGTGATGAAATGTGGGCGCTTTTTCGTCCTAGAAGAAGAAAGAACAACGAAAACCTGTGCGACCAACTGACCAAGCTTGATCAGGGCGTGGTCGGGGGATAGGAGCTAGGCAATCTCGATCCCAGGCGCTTTTTCCTTTTCCTCTGGAAAAAAGAGAGGAAGCCTGGATTGAGGTTGGGGAAGGTTGGGGCTGGGAGTCCTGCAGAGTGAAGCTAAATCCAAAAGTAATGGTCTTTTAAAAAAAGAAGCTGTTTCCATACAGAAATTTATGCAAGCATTGGAAATTACAAATATGTCAAAACATTTCATTTTGCCCATGCAAGAGGATCGTAACGCGTGTCATGTTTGAAAACTGAAATAATGACGTGAAAACTTTAAAGTAGAATTCTGATCAATACCGGTTTTATTTGAATCATCCGCAGGTGGGTGAGGAAATAAAAATATAGTAATTGGAGGGGTGGGGGAGGTCCATAATCCATATCACGTTTCACGTTTCACGAAAAATAAAACGATCATCTCACGTTTTATCCAGTTCATAATTTCAGTTTCACGCAATTACGAGTGACGGCCACAAAATCACAATTCACTGCAACAACTAATTTCCACTGATAATCATAATGGTAAATCACGGCCAACGACTATTTGAAAGAATACATTTTACGAGAAAAAAAGAGCATTCATTTCACGTTTCACACCAGAAATATGAAAAATCACGGCTTTACGAAATTGCCCTAGCTTTACCACCCTTGAAGATCGTACAAACAATTATATCCAGTGTAAGAGGCTAGGATGAAAGCGACAAGGCAACATATGGCTCTTGTCATCAATTAATAAGTAGGCCAAAGCCCGGTCACTCTTTCTAGGAGCCTTGTTAAGCGGCCGATGCATCATGGGCATCGAGCCGCTTCAAGAAATGCACTTTTTTTTCCATGTCGCTAGCCTTAGTCCTCTTCACGGTTGACATGATGTTATCGCATCTCGATCTAAAATTAGCCAGTAGAGAATTTCTCTTCCACATTCTTTCTGTAGTGTCGTGTAAGTGCGTAGATGTATTTAGTTTATTACAGTAATCGCATTGGAAAAAGCAAAGACAAATGTCCCACAGCAGCGAACAGCAGTGTTGTTGCAAAATGTGCTAAATTTTGTTGTGTGACCTTTTCTCGTTATTCGATCCCACGGTTGACATGACGCAATCTCTGGTCATGTAAAGATGATGCAATAGAGGTATTGTGCTATGAGCATGAAGCAATCCGCATTGGGATTTCTCTTCCTGATCGCAGTTACGATACCCCGTGGTATATGTTTTTGTAAACGTGATTAGTGTCCTTGGATTAGTGGTATTAAGATAAATTAAGGTATGTTTTCAAATGACTATTTGTCATTAGTTGATGGCATTTACATATATATTTCAGTTTCTACACAGTAATCTTAAAGTTAACCTATGAAGTCTGGAATAAGCTTATTAATCGTTTGTCGTGAAAGGTTTTAACATTCACACTCTTCCTACAAGAGATGAATAATTCAAATACTTTCTGTCTAGAAATCAAAAATGTGTGCATAAGAAAAGTGATTATTTTTACTGAATACTAATCTGTGAAGCTGAGCATCTTAAAGTTAACCTATGAAGTCAGGAATAAGCTTATTAATCGTCTTTTCCTACAAGAGATGAATAATTCAAATACTTGCGGTGGAGAAATCAAAAATGTGTGCAAAAGAACAGTGATTCTTTTTAATACTAATCTGTGAAGCTGATCATGTATGTGCTGATGCAGAGTTTCAGAATGTAGTTGGATAACAAACAAAAAGTCGTCTTTCTTACTTCAGCAGAAATGAAACTTGATGACTTGAAATGACACAGGGAGCAGAGGAGTCGAATTGCGTTACTGCGTTATTCGATCTTGTTATTGTTTTCTCTTTGTCGTCCCAGCGGGTACTTAAATGATCGAATAATGTAGTAACGCAATACACCGCGTATAAAGCCGAATAGATCGACTCACAAGGTCATCGTATAAAGCATATAAATCGAAACTCGAAAAAGTCCAATTATGATCCTCTACTGCCTGTGGAAAATATTGAAAATGTTTACATACGGTAGCTTCCTGATCTCAGTCTTTACATATGGATGGAAACGAATTCAAAAAAGCACCACACACGACATAAACTTTGTTGAATCATAGAAATCAAGATTACTCTTTAATCAGTAGTAGTGGACCAAGTCATCTTGAAATGGACTGTGATCTTTCTTGAGCTTGTCACAAAGTTCCCTTTTGTTGTTTGAATCGGAAGTGAGCTATCAAAATAATCATTGATAAAAACAACTGTTTTATCAACTGCCACGTATTTGAGTTGTATTTTAACTAATCAATCATTTTTTTGTTCAATTTATTAAGCGACCGATGCCCTATATGGGCATCGAGCCGCTTCAAGAAATGGACGGTTTTTTTTCATGTCGCTAGCCCTACCTCATTAAACGAACGATAAAACTCGGTCCCAAAAACATAACAGTTTTTTCTTACACAATTCCACAGCATATATGTCATTCACAATTTATTTTCACGTTGAGCGAAAACACATCTGTGCCCTTGTTGATTATGATGCAATTGACATTAGCTAAAGTTTTCTACACAGTAAACTTGACCTAAGCTCAAACTTACGCTAGCCAAAATATTGCATCACCCAGTCACGTTTTTCGTCACGCAGGTTCGAAGTTGACACTCAGATTTGGCGGGAGAACCTCAGAGTAAACTGACCGAGGGGTGGAGGGGTGCATTGTTCTTTCTCCCCTCAAGGTGAAATTGGCCCGGGGGGGTTCTCCCAAAAAAATTGGGTGGGGGTGTGCCGCTGGGCTATAACAACCCTAATTTTGCGAACCTGTTCCAGACTAAGGGCCTGTTTACATGGAGGGAGGGTGACCCGGGTTCCCGGGTCACCCTCCCTCCATGTAAACAGGCCCTAAATGTTGAAAAAGATACCCTATTCCGGACGATTCTTAACGATTTTCTTTCTAACTCAAAAGGCTAAACTACTAAGCAGCACTGCGAGTTGTAGTTGTAAAGCTTTTTTAACACTCCTACGCGTTTCTTTTCGTCTGACTACTTCATCTACCCTATGCCAGAGTATCAATTACCGATCTTCATGCCAACTCCTGGGAAACTGATACCCTGATACCCAAAAATGCCTTTTGGTATACCCTGTTCCAGACCAAAATGCTCAAAAACCATACCCTGTCCAGCTGCACGTTCCTATATAGCGAAAATAAGGAGTGCACCCCCCCCCCCCCCCCCGGGAAATCGGCCGCTTGTAATCCCTTCAGGGGTTCTTGTTGAAAATATAACGCGAAAACGAACTGGGGGGAAAAGCATTTAAACGTATTGCCACATTTTTTATCGGCGCACGGTTCTCTCCACTTTTATACTATAGTGTAACATTCAGTATTATTGTACGCACCTGAAATGTTTTCGACGAAAAAACCCCTAAAAATATAAGCCGAAACATCAGTTCCCAGGCAAAAACCCATAACAAGATACGTCATGCATGTTACCGTCACCAAATCGCCCACTACAACAGTGTCAGGAGCAGTCACCTGACAGTGCTGAATATGATATGGATTTCTTTTGTAGCACATCAAAAACGTTTCTGAACAAAGTTAAAAAAAGAAGAAATGAGTTGTAGTTGACCAGGCTGGCTTGGAATAACAGAATAATTATGTGTGATAAAATGTTCTCATCAGTTCTAGTTCCTGGAAAAACAGAAACAGAAATATTTCTCAGTGGATATGCGCAGGGTAGAGTTGAATAGCAAATTAAAGCTTTTTTCTCAGCGATCCAAAGCTAAATATTTCGGATAGAAAAGGTATCACCAAAGAAGCATGAAAAATATGCGGAATAAATAAGATACTTCCTTGCGACTGAGTGGGAGATTGGGGTGAGTGATGGATGGCGTCATATGGCGGCAATGGCGGCAATGGCGGCGGCGTGAAGGTGGCCATATCCGGTGGAATACACCAGACAAGATAAAGACTCCACTAGCTTCCTTGTTGCCCAACTTTCGGAAGTGAACGTTCATACCTGGCCTTTTGTTGAATGGTCGTGGACCATTTTTTGTTAAGCAAGGAACTTAGAAGGTATCGCCGTTGAGTGGAATCGACTGACTCCTGTCGAAGAACTCTGGGTACGGAGATTTGGAATAGCCGAGCTTTAATTTCCCATACAGTTTTTTGGCAATCCGTTTTTAATTTCCAGCAGTGAAACTCTACATTGTCTACATGGATCTACAAAGGTTGGTACATGTATTCAGTATTAACATATTATTATATTTTTAAAGAGACAAACAAGAACATTTAATTTAGATTCATTTGAAACATATGTCTGCACTGGGTAGAGGGTAGAGTAGACGAATAATTCCTGGTCAGTTCTCCTCCAAAAGTATAAACTATTGGGTATTTCGCCCTGATTAAGCGCCCTCAAATCATTGTTTTAATTTTTAATAAAATAAATTTATATGCCATTTTTTTTAAATTTATCAGGATGCGAGAGGAAGTTGGACTCCAAAAAGTAACAATGTACACGACTATGCAACAAAAAACAGAATTCGTTTGCAAAATTCTAGAAAGTTGGATTGTCCTGCCACCATGCAAATCAGATGCATCAAGGTGTACAACGAGTACTTCATTGATAAGGCAATGTGCCCGACAGAAAATAGCATGGCTATGGCTAGGAGGGCCGTTCTCAAACAAATGAATGAGAAATCGAAGAGTGATCCGGAATTCAATTTCCGTATTTCGACACGCTTCTATGTAAAGATTCCTCTAAGCTCCGCCCATTTTAACCACCCTGTTAGTGAATCGTCAACAATTGGACAATACGTTGATAGACGTATAGTGGAAAAAATATACGAACTTGTCAACCGGAATATCACCAACATCTCTGAGTTAAAAGGTTTCTTGACCAGTACGTTGACAATGAGTTATGCCCGAAGAAAGACGACCAAAGAAAACGAATAGAAGATACTATCCTTGTCGCCAGGGCTTGCGCAATTATGTTGCCAAGGCGATTTCAGCCATGAAATATTGCGACGACGACCAGGAAGCGTTACAGAGGAAAATCCAAGATTGGCAAACTAGTTCTCCGCAAAGCAGGTTCTTTTACCGAACCAGACACGCTGTTGTCAACAAAGACGAAAAACCTGTTGAAGAATCTTTTCTCTTTGTCCATCAAGAGCCATGGCAACAACGATTGCTGGAAAGATATGGGAGCAAACTCGCCTTGATGGACGCCACGTACAAGACTACCATGTACGCCACTCCCCTGTTTTTTTTGTGTACGTGCATACCAATGTTGGATACAAGGTCGTGGCTGAATTCATGTGCCAGTCAGAAGATCAAGTCTCTATAAGTGAAGCACTGGCCATCATCAAAGGGTGGAACCCAACATGGAATCCAGCCTACTTCATGATTGACTATTCCAACGCAGAAATAGGTGCCCTGGAAGAGCAATTTCCAAAGTCCTTAGTTTACATCTGTGATTTCCACAGAGTGCAAGCGTTACAGCGTTGGTCAAAGGCAAAGAAGAACGTCCTTTCTTCCCCAGAACAAGAACTATTTCTTGAGCACATGAAGACCATCGTCTATGCTCGTACAGAAGAAGAATTCGACAAGCGGGTGAAAGTGTTGACAGAGTCACGGCTGTATAAAAACAACGCAAACCTGCAGAGCTATGTAAAGAACACTTGGCTATCCTGCAAAGTTCGTTGGGTACAGGCAAAAGCAACAGGTGACGAAAGCAATAGGTGACGAACATAGTTAACACCAATAACAGAACTGAGGCGCAAAATAAGTTATTCAATGGCATAGCTACAATGCTGGTGGAGTCATTCATTCCTGATTCCCACACAAGCTATCTGGAAAAGAACTTAAAGTTTAGTGGTGCATACAGAAGCTTCGATCCCAGGGTACCTACGTTCCTTCATAACCGACCACGGCAGTTCGTCAAACATTGTTTGGATTCTAGATATGCAGCTGGCGAGTACATTGAAGATGATGTCTCCTCGATCAACTTTCAAAAAGGCGTATTCAACGTGAAGAGCTCAATTAATTAAAAAAGAAGCATCTCGTCGATTTTACGGTTCCAAGTTGTAGTTGTGTTTCTTGGCAGAAAAGTCACTACCCTTGCAAGCATTTCTTTGCAGTGTTTGCGCGCTACAGTGAGAGGGGATTCGATTCACTGCCCGATCAATACAGGAACAGTGTCTTCATCACTCTTGACACCGGGCACCTGGTAATAAATCGACCTGACAGTAGCGCACAGAAACCGAGCTTGCCACATGGGACAAGTGATGTTACAGCGTTGCCCTGCAACAATCTTGGGTCAGGTAACTCCTCTGGCAATGAATCGATGGACTGTGAATGTTCAGAAGTACAATCTGAGGAAAAGACGCACTTCCAGCCCCCCAACAACTCCAGTAGTGCCGCCCCAGTTGTTTCGGGTGCAAAGTTGAGGAAACGTTTCCTTGACAACATCGACATTGTGAAGAATACCGCGTATATGGTAGATGACGTAACTGCAATGTCAGATGCTATAAAGCAGTTAGAGAACATTCATTTGCTGTTGCAGAAGAGCTGTTAATCAGTTAACGGTATTCCTCTCAGAACCAGCCCCATCAAGAAAAAACTAAAGATAACCTCCACAAAGTATCACCAAGTGTTCCACTCGAAGCTGCCACCAAGACGGCGTTGGAAAAAGAAGAATCCAAAGACTGAGGTTGTGGTCGTTGAAGATAGCAATGACGATGTTGATGATGTTGAATCTAAGAAAAAGGTAAGCTGCATGTTAATTTGTACATGATATGAAATTGGTCAGTCATCGAATGGTGTTCATGTTGAGATTGAATTCGATAAGTTTACTACGGGCAATATTTTTTTTCAGGCAACGGACCATGTCATTGTGGACTTGCTTGCAAGTAGTGACAGTGAGCAGGAAGCTATATCTCAGGACGATGATGCTAGCGGCATCCCGCATGCTGATCCTGAAAAGTCAAGGTCTACCTATCATTTTTCTTTGTTATTAAATACTCATACACAAAAAATAGCATGCAAGTCATGGCCGTGTGTTGAACAATTACATTACACACAGACTGATGGTTATAACTGTGGCGTGATTGTTTGTCTTGTAAGTAACAAAACAAGTCGTGGTACGGCATTCCGCGTGCGTCTTGGTTTTCAGTATACAAAGATATTTTTTATAGTCTCACCTATTTTTGTATATGTTTTTATTTTTAATTTTTCCATATTCTTATCCATCGAAGGCTGTAGTCTGTAGTCTGATAGACGAAAGCTTTTTTAGTGTGCATAGCCAGAGAACTTACCTTATTCTTACTAATTTTCGCGCGTACTTAATTTCGCGAAATCAACAGATCCGTATTTCGCGAGACTTTAATTTCGCGATTTGTATAGGTAATCGCAGGGGCCCGAGTGCAATTAGGGATTAATTTCACGAGTATTTTCAAAGTTTTTACAAAATTGCCCGAGTCGCGCAGCGACGAGGGCAATTTGTAAAAACTTTGAAAATACAAGTGAAATTAATCCCTAATTGCACTCGGGAACAATGCGATTACTTGTTTATCACATAAAGGGCAAAATGTTCGGAAAACCTTCAGCGTGCGGCTAATATAAATTCAGCCTGCGGAACGAAAATATGCTTTTCTAAAATCACACAGAATCACAGCAAGATCAAGCAAAACCTTTATACGTTCAGAACAGGATAAATTTGACTGTTATGTAAATCTTAAGTAAGTCGTGAAAACAAAATAACAAGCTTACACTCAATCCAAGACAAGCCTGAAACGTAAGCTTAATTTTAGTCACCTGTTTGAATGTTTTGAAGCTTTCCGCTGCATGCGAGCTGCTTGACATGTCCAATCCTACATCGATAAAACAGCAAACGACGAGTCCAAATAAACTTGTAGAGCCAACTTCTCCTGTTTAATTTGACCTTCTTCTTTCTTTGAACAAACTCTGTGCTATTTACTCTGTCAGGTTGCATGTGATAAGCCGTATTTAACAGAAGTGAAGCGAAGAAGTCAGTTGGCCGCCATGAATATTGAATTTCCCGACGTCGCAAACTCGCCAAGTTCTCGCTGATGTTTTCTAGTTTTCAACTGAAATAATCTTTGTTCTGATTTCGAGTGAAACCCTGAGATTCAGCTTTCGGAATTTCGTTTCAAGCTATCACCCGGTTTCCATTCCTTTTTCGTCAAATAACTCAGGAAACTGAAGTCAAAATCCGAAGCGACGTTCAAGCGAGTGCTGTGTTTGAAAATTCTGCTCAAAATCCCGCCGTCAAGAAGCCAACTAAGTGCAGCGCGCTCAGCCAATTAGGAGCGAGGGATTTTGCCGTTCGACCAATCAGGATCAAGTAATCATGCCCTTGATTACCAAAAAGTGCCCTTGATTAAGAAAAAATGCCCTCTGTCTTAGCCAATCAGAATTCAGTAATTATGCCCGCTATGTGATAACAGAGATAAACGGGCTCAAAGGCTTTAAAATTTTACGAAAATATCGTCTTTATTTTCGCGTTTTTTGCAACATTGCGAAAACCGCGAAAATTAATACTCGCGAAACTAAGTGAGAATAAGGTACTAAATATTTTTTGTTTCGTTTATATAGTTTGCTCGATGCCTGTGTGAAGGGTTAGATGGCAATGGAACCTTCAATGTGGCAATGGAAAGGGAAAGAGTAACGTCTATTGTATTTGGCTCCTGTTATGATGACCTTCACGAGTAAGTTTTGATGGTGGCGAAAAATAACTGCAATTTTCCTTTCACACAAAATAAAACACGTTAATTTTTTTCATCTATTTTTTCACCTACAGGAGGAATAAAGGCTGTCTGCAAAAATCTGCAAAGACGATGACGGAGAGGATTGGCTTGGCTGCGATGCCTGTGGGCAATATTTTCTCGCCAGTTGCTGGAAAGTGCCTTTTGCCGAGTCCCTCGCACAATATCTCACCTGCCCTTAAAGGGGCGTTATCATGAGCATTACTTTCGAAAATTCAAAAGACAAATGAGACAAATTTATATCAACGGAAACCGAAGAAATAATCACACACTTTTTTGTGTCTGCTACATTAGTGTACTGAAGCTATACAAGGAGTGCTATCATGAGTTACCCATGGAGGAGCATTTTTCTGTCTTTTTGTCTTGGGAAAATCACTAAAAACTAATTGCGGTTTGCTGTCGCTGTCGCTGTCCCTTCGAAAATTTACTGGATACCTTCCTCTTGATTTTCTAAGCGCATTTCATGTGTGAGCGAAGGTACTTAGTTTCAGCCGGTTGTCAGTTTTAACCAAAAAAGCAGCAACAAGATCCTCGTGATAGCGCCCCTTTAAAGGAGGCTTTCTTCAGTACTTGCGTTGATTTTTTCAGCCACCAACAACATTGCATATATAATTTTAGGTAGGTGTCCCCTATTAGTAGAGGGCTTTCCCTCAGCTAAAACATTTACTGACACATTAATAACGTTTTTGATTGATTGGTTGATTGATTGTTTGATTGATTGACATTAATTAATTACCATATAACTTGTATGTCCTATATGTTTATTTGTATAATACCAATATTGAAACATGTTGACTGTGCATGACGATATTTAGGTGAGCATCCGAGCACCGCCTTAGAGTCGCGTTATAATTAAAAAATAAAGAAGCCAAAACCATGTATTATACTGTCATAAAACACGACGGGAATTTGAGAACACGAGAGAAATTTAGAAAACACGAGCCGCAGGCGAGTGTTTTCTAAATTTCTCGAGTGTTCTCAAATTCCCGTCGTGTTTTATGACAGTATAATACATGGTTTTGGCTTCTTTATGTGCTTTAAAATATAGATTTAACGCGCGCGAAACGATAAAACACGGCTTTTCTATGATTTATTTACCTAATAGAAGATGGTTTTCTATGTTCTATAAGAAAATGATGCACGTTGAGGTCTAGAAAAGCAGCTAGTGAATGCACGAGCCGCTTCGGCGAGTGCATTCAGCTGCTTTTCTAGACCTCAAAAGTGCATCATTTTCTTATAGGACATATGAAAACCATCTTCTATTTAGTTTAGAAAATAGCAGGAACTTGAAAGAAAAAACTTCGCCGTACGCTTGAGTGGCGCGGTAGAACACAAAACTTGCAAAGTCGCGAAGTAGCGTGAATTCAGTTAAAGAACTAATCTGTATAATCCTATTTGTACGATATTTTAACATTTCTTGAATGAGTAAACACTTGTTTCAATGAAAATTTCCATATTATGGCCTCTCCTGAATTTTTTAGAAAGTTTCTTAGAGTTTGACAAATCTATTTTCAACTTTGCCGGTCGTAATTTTGTCGGCTTCTTTCCAAGATTTCTGCAGATTAACCATTGACTTGACGTTCAAAAACAAAACAAATGTGCCGCTATTTCGCTTTTATGTAAAACGATAGTGTTGTGGCGTCTCTTATGAATAAGAGAATAATTTGTTCTTATCTCTAAACGTTTTCTCAGGTCCAAGTTGTTTTGCGAAATCACTTTGATCGCTGTTGTTGATAAAATGCCGCCGGCCGGTTCAAGACCGTGCCACTCTCCGAGAGCGAAATTGTTTTCTTTCTGCATGATCCGTCGCCTTCGATGATACTGTTTCACTTCGTTTTCAATATAGGTAAAGCATTAATGGTCAAACTCGCAATATATTCAACTTAATTAGTCGGATAAAAGAGTCAAGAAAAGCGACAGGTTCAACTTTGAAAATCAAGACTAACTGAGCGTGGTGAACATCCGGGACATGCGTGCTTTATAGTTTTTAGCCGTGCTTTATAAGAAAATAATGCACAGCTAGACTCTATGCCGTTTATATGACAGCTATTTTCTAAACTCTGATAAAACATGGTTTTTTAACCAATCAGAGCGCGCGCATTTTCCAGTCTATGTTTTAAAGTAAAATATATCTGTTTTTCTCGAAGATTCCTTTGTTTAATATAACAGTCAGAGTAAGTCATACACTCACATGATTATATAGAATTGCTTGTTTTTTATGTGGCGCAGTATTTTGGCGATTTCGGGTCTGACAACTCGGTTGAAACACAAAGAACGGGTTCAGACACAATTGATTGGTCTCTACATCAAGCATTGAATGCTTCCGCCCGCTGACCAGTTATTCCTCGCGTAGCGGGGTTTATAATTCTGTCCCCCAAGAGCTGACGCGAGAGCAATTCTCGTGTGGCCTTTACGGTCATATTTATTTATTTATTTATTTATTTATTAAATTGTTTGTTTGTGGAGTTGGGGGATGACATGACGTCACACGGCGCGCTCGTGGCCTAATGGCTTAAGGCGCTAACTTTTAAATCTGATCTTCGGGATTGAGGGCGTGAGTTCAAATCCTACATGGTCCTTTTTTTTTCCGGTTAAAATCCAGGCCGTTCTTTTTTTAACCCCCTTTTCTTTGCTTAATAACATTGACTTCGACGTAATCTTTGTACACGTAAATGTAGAAACAGGAACGGCTGCTGAAGAATAACAATTTTTACTCCAAGTTTGTTTTTCGAACAAATTTATATACGGGTCATTTGTGAAAAAAAACCCGGCTTTATTAAATCCATTATCAACAACAGGAAAAGGAAAGACGACTCAGGAATTTCTCAAAGTACGATCAACATATGGCTTAGTTTTCATTGTAGACGCGAAGACTTGTGTCTGAAAATAATTCGCCGATCCGATATTGCGAAGACCAACCCCCTTTTCTTCGCTTAATAACATTGACTTCGACGTAATCTTTGTACACGTAAATGTAGAAACAGGAAACGGCTGCTGAAGAATAACAATTTTTACTCCAAGTTTGTTTATCGAACGAATTTACAGTTATATAAAAATAGTACGGGTCATCTGTGAAAAAAAACCGGCTTTATTAAATCCGTTATCAACAACAGGAAAAGGAAAGACGACTCAGGAATTTCTCAAAGTACGATCGATCAACATATGGCTTAGTTTTCATTGCAGACGTGAAGACTTGTGTCTGAAAATAATCAGAATAATTCGCCGATCCGATATTGCGAAGAAGATTTTACCTACAAAAGCGAGGTGATTTCAGATCATTCGGACGGAAAAGTGGGGAAAACAGTACAAGAGCGCTACAATTTATTACAAATATCGGGAGACGAGCGAACTCCAATCGAAACCAAAATCCGGT
>MU826906.1:0-87848 GCA_029204205.1 Desmophyllum pertusum | reverse complement strand
GCCCCGTCCACACGTATCCGTTTTCGTTTGAAAACGCAAAAGTTTCTTTCCGTTTTCGCCTCCCGTCCACACGTATCCGATGAAAACGGTCACCGAAAACGGAAACTTTTGAAAACGCTTTCCAAGTGGAAACTTTTGAAAACGGCGTTTTCGTGTTCTCGTGTGGACACCTGAAAACGGAACTTTTCGAAAACGATGACGTCAAGAGGTCGAGTTCAATTCACTGCGCATGCGTTTGTGCTGACCAAAAGGATCGCGGCCTCTCCTTTTCGACATTTTTGAATGCTTTTTTCCAAAGACTACATGTAGCAAAACTGAAAGCGATAAAAAGCCACAAACAACTCGCAGGCTCGGCTAAACTCAGTGGCGCGCATGCCCTTTAGAGGCATTTGAAGCGTTTTCAATCGTTTTTGCGTATACGTGTGGACGGGCAAAAACGATTCGAAAACGCTACGTGGTGGACGGAGAAATTTTTGAAAAACGGAAAGAAAGTTTTGCGGTTTTCAACGAAAACGGATACGTGTGGACGGGGCCCTCATGATACTCTCCTTGTCCGCCATTTTGTCGGCCACGTGTAATCCGGGATATTGAGTATAGATGGTTTCCTAGTCCCTCTCGGGAGCATCGGACCAACTTGGACCCAATTTGTTGATCGCGAATTTTAGTTGTTGATCTTGAAAGGTTTTATATGGTTGAATTTGGAAATATCAGATATTGTTGATCTTGAAGCAAAATAACTCTTAATGTGAGGTTTGTTTTCGCTCTTGATTTAAGAATTATTATAATGTTGAAGTTGGCCACTTAACGGTGCTGATATTGAGAGAAAATCGTTGAATTAGATATAAAGTTGTTGATTTTGACAATGTTTTTCATTCTTGAATTTTGCTACAAATTGGCTACCATATCCGGTGGCATAGCAAAAACACGGCGTTCGTCCGGCGATTCTCAGAAACCTTGCAGCGATTCTTGGAAACCTTAGCTTGCAGATCAAATCGCGTGCCCGTTACTAGGCAACAAAAGCTTCGCGAGGACCTGCGAGTCACGTATTACTAAGTATTTTTAGACTCGCTTTCTCATCCCCGATCGTCGCCCGTGATGTAGTGCCACCCCGAGTGCCACCCGTGAAGGTGGGAAGGTGGGCATATCCGGTGGAATACACCACACTCCATTCTCGTTTCCCAGATTCTCCGCAACATTTAAAAAAACCCGCGTAGCTCTGGGGACGAGAATAATGACCACACTCGTACTCCAAAATTACTCCACTAGCTTCCTTGTTGCGAGTTATTCATTGAACAGTTTTGGAATTGCAGTCGTTTGGTCAGAACATTGGATCGTTCAATTGCCTCGTAACGATTATTGTTGATTGTCATATTTCAGTATGAGGTAAGAATCCATATTCTATTAGCTCTAGTCGAGCATTCGCAATAATATATAAGTAAGCTTAAGCTTAAGCTTAACACACTGCCATCTCGTGAAACCGCGCAAATATTTCTAGCTTTCATATGTTTGTATATAAGCTTAGTTGATTTGTGATTCCCACTGGTTTGTTATTCGTTAACTTATTGCCAGTTGTTTTCGATTCACGCCATCAAGTATTCTGCCCTGCAATATTTTGTTGGCAATTGATGAATTCGGCATTGGTATTTGGAACATGTAATAAATCGAAAACACAAACTTTGAAGTCTAGCATGTTGGATTCCCCTGGATTTCAGCGCCCCTGGGGCAATCTTTGTAAATAAACTATCAAGGAGCGATTTGGTAGGGGGCTTTGAGGAAGTAATCTGAAGGAATATTTTACGTGATGTTGCTTTACTTTTTGTTAGGAGCTTACATTATGCAGTTGACTTATTAGGATCCAGTTCCGGTCAGTATAAAATGCAGACTGCAGACTGGGTATAAAATGCAGACTAGGAATAAAATGAAGACTGCAGATTGCAGACTGGGTATAAAATGCAGACTGATACCAAAACTGTCAATTCATGTTTCGACTTAAGTTTATTCGCGATTTATTTTCAATTCTAACTTACCTCAGAGTCACATGTTCATCTTCCACGAAAGGTTTCCCTCTTTGCATGCCCGGTGTTCAGTTTATATCAGTTGCGAAATATTTAATCCGGTACATTAGACCTCTGTGCCTGGTTAGTACAGGTCTTGTGTAATCATCGCCTTGAGTTGGTGACAAAAACGTGTTGTGAAAATAGGTCAAACCGGGGGTCAAATCAAAACGAATTGAATGTTGTTATACATTAACACACCAGCCAGTCCCTCTATGGAAAAACTGAGCGAAATGAAAGGAAAATAAAGCAAACAAATCGCGCCAAAGAAAACGAATAATGCGGTATAGCCTTTCAATGTTGATGACTTTTTTTTAAAGAATGTGCCAAGAAGGAAACTTTTCGCGGCAGACTCGAAAAAGCGCTTGCGTGACACTGTTGTGAAGGGCTAACCAAAGTGCCTTTCAGTTTGTTGACCATGTGCTAGTAATCCATATTGTTGTCGTTATTTTATAGACTGGAAAGCTGTGAAACGTATTTAATACAAAATGTACAAGTTAAACTTTGAAAATATATCCCATATTTAAAGACAAAGTGACAGTTTTCAACTCAGAAGGCGATTGCATGACTCCGGTAAGTTAAAAATTGAAAATAAATCGCGAATAACATGAATTGACAGTTTTGGTCCCAGTCTGCATTTTATACCTAGTCTGCGTTTTATACCCAGTCTGCAATCTGCAGTCTGCAATTTTATACTGACCGGATCAAGTTCGTCGATCCTGTACACTGTACGTACGTCTGTCCTTAGGATGAATGAAAACATGCGTCTTGTGTAAGCATGCATACACTTCAGCCAGCTGAATTTTATCGCAGACTGGAACTGTTAATCATTGAATCGAAGCAGATGTAAATATGTTTTGGTGCGTCTTATTTGGGGCATCTTTCAGTTCTAAGACATTGAAATTGAATATATTTCTCATGTAGAAAACGACATTATTGACTTTTCCTATCCATTCACCGGGTGTTACATTCAGTGATTGGGTTTCATTTTGCAAATTGCACTTTCTTGGCGAATCTTTGTAATCTATATTTTATAAACTTGTCAGTTTTTGTTTAGGCAGTCTTTTGGTGTCATCCTTTTAGAGAAGAAAAAGAACCGAACTGTCAATTTATACACAATATTACAGTCAAAATAGGAGTGTTCACTGTTTATCAACATTTGTTTTGTTATTCAAATTTGCCAACCATTAAACAAAAGAACTCTTTGTTTCAACAGCCAATAGTTCTCTGGTTGGCACATTAATAACAATAGGTGACATAACGAGAAACATCGCTATACTCAGTGGCGTTCCGCGTAAATAATGATTAATGTTTTCATTAAATAAATGCAATATTACTTTTGATTATTGAATTGAAGATTCAAGACTTCAACTGAATGATGCAATCGTTCACCCGGCTGTAGCGTCCATTCGAATATCGAGTGTTTGATTTGATAAATGGCAAAATATATCTTTCCATTCCCCGTGAGAGAGGTGATAGTAATTCAGGAAACAACCCAGAAATTTGAGTGATTTAATAAAAAAAGACACGGCTTCCACGATCGCAACAATTTTTCATGACTAAAATTTGCATGTTTGACAGGAACGTGCACGACATAATGTATGCTGTCACAATTCGAGTCAGATTGTTTTTTTTCGATCACTTGATAGCAAGTTTCTGAAATTTCCTCTTTGCTTTAGCAGCTTTTTGACAATAGCTTTGAAACATATAAACTACAGAAGATACACAACAATTAAATTCTTTAATTTGCAAAGTGGAAAAAGCCAAGCGTGACAAGCGTGGTTTCGTGACTATATATACCGTGGTATACTGTCAAAATATTGTGGTGATCATGAGACACTTCTAGTTTCTTTTCTCTCCAAAAGTTCTTTTCAAATTCAACTTTTTTTGGTTTCCTTGTATAATAATGACTGGTGCTTTCGGAATTTGGTGGTGGTCAGGACATGCATGTTGATATACAGTGTACTGTATACATGTATGAATGGAATGTTTTTTCTTTAGTCACATATTGTTGAGGAGAATGGTTCCATATTGCTATGTAAATAAGCAGTTAAATTGACAATAGCATCTATTCTCCTAAATATTGTTCTGTCTGATTCGGATACAGGTCAAAATAAATTAATGTTCTGTAGTTAGCGAGAATAAATAAGTGAAGTTATAGCTTACTGCCTCATAATGTTCATTAGTAATGAGACAATAATTTTGTAATAAGAATATTATAGTTTATTCGTTGTATAGAAATATAATAAATGTAATCGTATTTAATAACAGTTCTGCCACCCATTTAATAATATTCTGAAAAGGAAGTTATCCTTAATTTGAATTCGGAGTTGGCTTAAATTGAAACTCGGAAATTAATATTTTCATTACTATGTATATTTTGTTTTCAATTGTTAAAATTAAAAGTCCAGCCTGCATGCAGAAAAGTGCAGTCATTTTGTGACACTACGTATATATACTGTTGTTTATGGTTCCGCAAGAATGATTTTCAATATTTCAATCAAGTAATCGACATAAATTATTCACAAAACCATGTCAGTCAAATAATGTTACGCTTCAGGAATAATTCCTGAAAAACAAAAACAACATACATGTAATTCATCTAGTGTGATCGTCCGGGAGAGAGTAGTCCTGAAAAGGACTGTTGTTAATTTGTTGGTGACTGACATTTCAACATCTTCAGACGCCAGTCACCAACAAATGTAATTTCTGACGATTGAGTGACGAAGGAACGATTAAGTCAGAAATTACTATTCTGACGGCACGAAAGAGAGGCTTTGGTATTGTCATGTGACCTTTAGGGGTATTTAAGAGTTTTAGCGGGAAATATTAATTATTCTATGTCCGTCAGTCTATCGTGCGTTCGTTGCTCGTTTAGTTTTCTTTTTATTTAGAATGTGTGTTCATGTTAGCTATTATTTAGTACCTTCTTCCCGGAGGTTTGTGCCACTGCATTAGGTAGGAAATATGTTTCCACACATTTTTTTGCCACATCTAAAGAGTGGTTTTTTCGCATCTGGCGTGGTACACTTACATAGTACAGGCCTTGGCCTACTGTATGAGTATTTAAGGTGTAATGTCTTTCAGTATTGAATATCAGAATGTATTAGGATTCACAGTTGATGACTGACTGGCTCATCCTAAATAAACTATATTTCACATTGAATGGCTCGTGCTAGTGTAGTCAAAATCAGTCCTTTTCAGGATTACCCACACCTGGTATACCTGCCAACTTTTCCTGAGTCAAATGCGTGAGATTCTTGTCTTCAGAGTACCTGGATTTCTGAAGATGTTCCAACGATTTCTGAACGTTGCCGAAGACATCCGAAGATCTCCGAAGTTGATTTGAAGATTTCCGATCGTTAATGAAGAGTTTGTATCCAGTTCCACAATGCGTTCGGACACGGTTTGGAGGATTCAAACACGACATATAGCGTTATTATACATGTATAGTAAATTTTTCAGCCAGGCGTGAGAAATTGGTCCGTATTAAAGCGTGAGTTCAGGGAGCTTCCACTGTATATTCATGTAACTTCCATGCATAATGTATCGATCCAAGGACTACTGCCATTGTATTCTGCTTATTGTGGGTTATTGACAAAGCATGATGGTCATGATATTTTCTTTCTTTGTGTGTTTATGGACTGAGATGAAGTTGAGGTCCATAAATGTTATGTTATATGGCTCTACGAGCGGGCAAGATGAAGCAAATCCTGTGCTGTGATTGGCTACCCACGTGGTTAAGATGGAAGATGGAGCCATCTTGACCGCTCGGGATTGCCCGCTCTGTTCCTGCAAGAAGACTATTTTCCCGCGGCCTTCTAGTCATGTAATAAATCCTTTATTGACCAAGCTTGTTTCGGTCAAGATGGCGGCAGTGCTCGACACTAACGCTAGTGCACTAGCCCAGGACTAGTAAAACTTCATGCTGGGCTAGTAAAAATACGCTCCTACTAGCCCCTAGACTAGTTAGTTTCGTGGAAAAATAAATTTACTACAACTCTATAACTTGGGAAGTTTTTTTTCTAGAAAGCTTCATCAGGAGCTAGTTTCCATAGCTTGAGTAATTTAAACCAGAGGAGTTGCAATCCATATCATATCGTTTGCATACGTACGATCGACTCGCAAAACCGACGCCATCTTGGAAAAGGTCTTGCGTCCTCGCTTCCATGTCACTCAAAAAGGACCTGGGAGAGAGCCACCATAGGTCCGCCATCTTGGATTTTTTTTCGCGCGACCAGTCACTGACTGAGTCACTGCAAGAATGAAGAAGATTTCAAGCTTTTTTAACGCCTTACCTTCGAGAAAACGTCCTTCTACGGCCGATGATCCTATATGTTTTTTTCATGGCTTTTTTTTTTTTTTGACTAGTGGCTTGTCCTTGTGGGCTAGTGATTTTTTTTACTTACTAGCCCATCGCCTAGTATCCCAAAAAGTTAGTGTTAGTGTCTTGTTCTTTTTTTGCGTGTTTATTGACCTCGACTTCGTCTCGGTCCATAAACACGCAAAAATAGAACTTGGCCAATATCCCGCCATCTTGACCTCACGCTTGGCCAATAACCCGTATATCTTGACTGAACAGGTGAGGCTTGGATTTATCATATGGCCAACTGGTGTCAACACAAAATTATAGCAGGAATTAAAATTGCAGTCAATCCTGAATGCCGGTCTTGTCCGCTTGGGACAGTCAATCACAACAACACAGGATTTACTTCATCTTGTCTGCTTGTGGAGCTTGGATCATCCAACTCTAGGATCTATCAAGACATGAGACACTCGCAATTTTTTTGTGCAATTTTTGATGCTAACAATTAACATTTGTGATCTCTTTTCAAATGAGCTCAGTTTAGCTATACAACTCCTTACTGTGTGTAAAGGATGTACAGTCAAATTAAATTATAGGTGCTATTGAAACCTGAAGAATGAACCCTTGGAAGAGTATGAACTTTCCCTTCATCGAGAGAGAAGCGAGAAGCGAAGTAATGCAATAGAAAAATGATGGCTGTGAAAAAAAAATGCAACAGTTTTCGCATAGCCATTTTTTCCTGACATTATTTTCTTTTCTCACTTGATGAACTAAGGGAAGATGGACTGCTTGTAGTCTACAACAACACTACTAAGGACAGAATTTGAATCCTTCAAAGGACAGAATTGGTCTAAAAACATTTTTCCGCTTAGATACATGTATGTAGTTTACCTTATTGCATGAAATTTTGTCGACACTTTAATTTAGCGAATTTAGCGATTTTTCTAAAATGCACCAAAATTAAGTGTCGCTAAATTTAAATCGTCGCTAAATTAAAGTGAGTACAATATTAAATTTCACCATCTGGTCCGTTTCACACGATCATGCTATTTGACGGTCGATTATGACGTGTATCGGATGTCTCGTGCACATTTCAGTCATTTCAGCTTCACAACTGAAATTATGGATTCTTCGCTAGTATTAAATTTTGCATTCAGTTCGTGAAATCGCGAAAATTAAGTGAATTATGTTCCAAAATTTACGAAAAATCGCTAAATTAAAGTGCCGCTAAATAAGGATTTTTCAAAATCGCTAAATTAACGTGTCGCCAAAATTTCATGTAATAAGGTACATGATGACCTTTCATATAAAGAAAATTATATGGAAGTCCGATAATTATTAACGGAGAAATAAAGTGCGAGAGACTTTACCGGAAGTGAGGTGTGAGAGGAGTGTGAATACTTCTTCCGCTGTTTTCTTGAAATCTATTTCGGGCCGAAGGGAAGTTTGAGCGATTGACCTCAAATTTGGACAGTATCTAGATTAACATATAAACAACAAAAACGTGTCGGGGAATTTTTTATTCCGGAAAACTTTTTCGTTGGGAGCCGTTTCCGCGCGATCACTCCATATTTCGGATAAACACGATGGACCATGATAAGATTTTAAGTTACATGACTTGTAGACGTCACCAGACGACATTATAACGCTTGTCCTTCCAACATTCCTCCTCGCCTGGCCCAATATGGGAATTGGGACGAGGAGATGGCTGACACTTCTGGGGTATTCAATTATGGTATTGTTCCCATTCATACTGTACATGTATTTTTCTTCAGTGCCCCCCCTAGGCTTAGCTACAATAATCCGGATTTTTTTGAGATTTTTAGAGACTGAAAAGATTTTTAGAAAGTCTGGAGATTTTTAGGAGAATTTAGCAAGTTAAAAGATTTTTTGAATTTTGAGAGCCAAAAAATCTGTAAAAGGCGTAAAAAGGATAGCTAGGCGGCTAGTTTTTAACTTGTTAGGATCGGTATTAAAGTAAAGTATGATGACTGAGAGTTTTTTAAGATTATCCGAACAGATTTTTAGACCATTTTTCGGGATTATTGCAGCTAAGCCTACTCCCCCCACCACTCCCCCAGAAAAAAACCCCACCTGTTCTGAGTTGTTGACTAACAGTCTTGTACACTTTCCTCGTTGTAGTGAACAATCTATTGGCCAGGCACGGGCATCTGTAATGCTCTACAACAATGAAAAAAAAGAATGGGATCACTCGGGTGGTACTTCGGGAATCTCCAGAGTCCATGTTTATCACCATCCAGTTAATAACACTTACAGGATAGTCGGCAGAAAAGTTCAAGATTATACCGTATGTTGAAAAGTTGAAAAGTGATGGTCATGTGTGTGTGCAGATGAGTCTTTTTATCAACCCTTTCTCCCCCAGAATACCCAACTTCAAAAACTGAAAATAAATTCCATATTTCATTTTTGTAAAAATATTAATATTGTAAAAAACAAACAACACCACATGAAACTGCATTTTTTACCTCTCAATATTGTTTATGAATACTCACACATACATGTAAAGGGTTTCATCCAAGGAATCTTAAAGTTACAGTAGAACGCACCTCGTACAGTATAATATTTATAGCACATGAAAGCCAGATAAGAGAGGGATCTTGGGTCAAAAACTCGACAAGGGAAGCTACACATATACCTGACCCGACAAATCAATGGAAAACTTATGGTGGTTTGGCGAGGTCGATATCTATTGACATGTACCTACATGTACGTTGTTTACATGTATCATAGTCACATTAATTACATGTACTGTAACGGTAAGATCACTAACCTCTCAAAGAAAACTTTGAAATACAGCTCTTCAAATGGCAGAAATTATGCGTCGTTAATCTGACTTCCAGTCATTGAACATAATGTGTTCGCTCATTCACATTGAAGCTCGGGGATAAATTTGTGACAGAGTCCCGTTTCAGGTTTGTATTATTTTTAAATTGTAGGTGGTTATAAACTGTGGCACTGGTGAAAGGATTAAAATACAATAAAGCGACTCCAATATTTCATCAGTGGAGAGATCAGAGGACAGGTCTATGGTTTGAATTTTCCAAGCAAAGAAGATGCACAAAGCTTTGGACAGGCTGTGAATACTGCTTTGGAAAACCTCAGGAGTGGTGGCTCTGGTATGTCAGTGGAAAGTTAGTACAAAATTATAGTGTATTATTTTGGTATGTACATGTAACAGTAAAATACCGTAGAGTCCCGAATGTAGCGAACCCTCATGCTGTAAGTACATTGTAGCAACCCCCCAAAAGTAACAACATGTTCGACAATCTTCTGCTACTTCTCGAAACTACATGTACATGAACTACCCCTCCCAAAACATCGACCACCTAAAAGTAACGACTTCTCTTCCACTTGAAATAGTACAATAATACTAGTTACCCATTATTGTAAGTGAACATCATTCAGGCTTTCACGCCGAGCTGGTATGCATCCAAAAACGATCATCTCGGACGCGGGGCAATTTTCTCTTTCACTTTTAATTCAATTGACAATTTGCCTCAGATGTCTTCAGCACCCACGGCCAAAATTTAATTTTCCCCAAATATATTTTATGATATTTAGAATCTTCAATATCCATGTAAGCTCTGCTGCTAATTTGGTTTCTGGGAAAAAGAGTACTTTTGGAGAAATTGCGGATATGGTTATGCTTGTTTTTCATACTTGTAAAAATGGCCGATGGTTAACATGGTAGATCGACCATTTTTTCCTAGTTCATAAAAATCAATATTTTTTTATAAACCAGAAGAATGGCTCTACACCCTGGTGCACGGAATTTCATTTGAATTGGTTCAGATGCACGCGAGAACCAGACTTGTTTATTTTTACTTTTCGAGAGTGAATTTTTTCTCAAAACATGGACCTGAGGCTGGCGTGATCAATTGCGGTTACAATAGCAACAATACATAGATCTGCCGACCCAAATATGGCTGTTTTTGTTCATACCCCCAGGTAACCTACCTCAACACAAAAAAATGAAGGGGGTTGAACATTTTTCATTTCCAACTTTGCTTCACTTTCTCAGAGAACTACTCTTAACATTTCTTCCTCGTGCGAAGCAATTTCAGGAATATTGATGAAAGTCAAAGGCGAATTTCTTTCGAAGGATAAAATAGTAAAAATGACAAAATATTTGAACTCCAAAAGTTTTTCTGAGAATTTATGCTATTGATAGTAGCCTGATAGTTAGTAAGTTGTGATACTACAATATTTTAATAAAGTAGATAACATGAATTAAACCTGATCTCGTTTACTAGTATGTCCTGTCTGCAGAAGTTCAGCGCCATTTGAATGGGTTTTAGAAACACTTTTAGTCACGTTTTTTTGTTGCAATTTGCGGCCGCTTGCCAATATTTCCTCCTCGTGAGGAATTCTTGTTGTCACAGTGCCGGTAGAATCATCTACACTACTTTAGAAGTGTCCCATCAGTTGGTTAATCGTCGATGTTCAACTTCGATTCAACACAATCATTTTGGGCATTTGCTGTGGCTGTTCTGTGGTTGCAAATTGTACTGAAACGTCTTCCGAGAAGCTTTTTGTGAAACGGAGAATAGACACGAACAGTTTTGCGACAAAGACTGCTGCAGGTGGAGTTTTGCAAGCAGCAGCCTGGCTACCTATCGAACTATGTGCGAGTTCATAGTGTCCCTAACCTGAGTGTCAGGCGAATTTTTTCCGCGCTCTCTTTTACTCTTCGTCTTTACGTGGTCGCGCTGAAATACGCCTGACACAATTCCTTTACGAAATGCCTTCCGCCCCCTTTTCGTGATGGATTGACATTGATTGACATGACTTCTAAATAGCCAATCAAAATTACTTCCGATACGCGACACTCGCGAAAATGCCGGATTTCCACGCGTGGAACGAAACAGCTTTGGACGCCATTTTTGTTGTGAATGTTTCGAGAGGAAACGTTTGAAATCAAATCTTTCAATTTTCCCGGTATTTATATCTACATGGGAGATTTTTGCCATTGAAAGAAGGAAGGACTATTAGATATTATGTGAGTAAACAGCACGGCAAGTGAAGGAATAGTAAGCTTATCTTCGATCGATCGATCGATCGATCGAACCTACTCTGTGGCTGTTGCGATCGACTACAACGTGATGGCATGTGCTTCATTTTCTTTAGCAACTAATAAATAGATTGATGTGATTTTATTGTTAGATCATTGACTTGTACTGAATGGACAAACTATTTTGCGCCCGGATTTTGCGATAGATAATTTGTAAAACAATCATGGAAAGCATTTTAAACATATTTTAAAATAATTATTAAATGTTTATATGCCACTTTTGATCAAGGAATGTGATTTCTTGGAATATCCTTTTCCTAATCCAATTATTTTATTTGAAACATATTCCTTTCTTGGTCACACAGTGGATTTTAGGGAATTTTAGCCAAGTATCAGAAATTTGTGTGTAATAATATTATTGCACACAAATTTCTTGTCTGACATAATTTTTAAACCCAGAGGCATGAACTTTATGGATGAGGGTTGACAGGATCGGACACTGCTAATGATTTAAAACAAAAATAACTTAATATGCAGTTGTTGAGCTACTCTTGCATGGTTGCTTCAGGTCGGGAAAAAGCCAGCAATTTTTTTTCATGGTATCAGGGAAAATTCGGAGAATTTAATATCTGGTCAGAGAATTCTTAATTTCTCAGGTAGGTAGACAGGAGGTTGCTACATGTTTTGATGATGAGTATTGTTGATGCAGAAGACTGTCTTATTATGGTCAAAAAAATGTTTTTTGGAAAAGAAATGAAAGCAAATTGCACATGTCATCAGCTTGCCCCTGGGGTAGACCCCCAGGACAACCAGGGGAATTGTAAACTTAGTTAATCTTGACCCAGTGGTAGGGGATGTTTCTCAACAAAAATTCCCCCTGATATCCACCTATATATAAGGGGTAAGGGACTGTGCAATAATTACCAGGAGGGGGGGCATAAAATAAAATCAAAGCAAGGATGGGGGGGGGGGGGGGGGGGGGGCTCAAGGTAAAATAAGTCACTCAAGAGAGGGGGGGCTTAACATTTTATTTCAAGTACATATTACATTGGCGAATCCATACCTATTTATAAGGTGGGGACCCGAATATAACACACAGGCTCTTTTCCTTCTGCTATGGCTCTGTTGTACATTGCTACGGAGGTGGTGTTTGTTCCAGACGCGATGTCCAACAATTAAACATGTAGTAGCAGCTCTTCTTTCTGTTATAAAATTTTAATCTACAGGTGCGTGTAGAGAAAATGCAGGGTATTTGTATAAAGGTGTGTGTATACTGTGAGGGAGGGGGGGGGGGGTCGTACATAATTTCTGACTGATTAGAGGGGGGCAATAACTAAATTCACTCCTTTAGGAGGGGGGTATTACCTAATATTGTCCTACACGAAGCCCATTTTCCAAACCCCCCCCTCCTGATAATTATTGCACAGTTCCTAATAGAGAGGGATTTGTCTCAGTGATTCATGACCAGGCAATAGTCTGGGATCATTTTAAAATTTTATTTGTAAATCAAACAAAATAACATCTTGAGACAGCTGATTTACATTGATATGTCATCACTATTTCAGTGAAAGTCATAGTAAGGTTTTCATCTGATATATACCGGTAATATGTCCCGGATCACAGACTCGTTGTTGTCCATGATTTTACAAACTTGTGAATTCCCCCACCCTATTCATTGAACTTAAAACATCATGGACACTTTCCATTCAACCCAAAATTCCAGAAAAAAGTTGCAGAGATTTGGGTATACCTCTTAAGCTTGTCCGAACGTTCAGGAATTTCAAACTGGAATTTTTGGTCAAATGGAATGCACCCAATAATTATATTACAATAAGTATAGTATTTTCCCCAACCCAGGGGCAATCAATCAAATCCATCTCCTTCTATTCCCCAACAAATCTAGCTTGTTACAGGCATTCGGATAATTGGGAGCGGCGAGGGGATTGGCCCCACTCTTCGCGCTCTTGCGCCTACTCGTACCGCCTCTCATTATCTGAATGCCTGGAACAGGCTACAACATATCCCCCTGGTTGTCCCGGGGGTTGACCCAAGTGCCTAGCCGATGAATTTATAATTTCATATTGAAATTTATTACTGTTATTACGTTGGTTAATTTTCATCTGATCAGTGGTCTTATTAATATAGTCAGTGAAAAGTCCAGCAACCACGTTTTGATAAATTTCAGGTCGTTTAATAATTTGGTTTATACAATTTATACAACACCACTGTCAACAAATAAGGATTTTTCAAGGCAGTATAGCCATAACTTTGTGCAACTTGATATATCCTTTACTTTATTAGTGTAGAAATATCGATTTTGCTATATAAGTCGTTCTACACTGTACGTTTCAAAAGCTTAATAAGCTTATATACATTCAATGAAAAATTTTACATAAGAATACTACTAAGTATATTAAACACGCAGAAACAAATAAGCTTAATTCACTTCATTAAAATATACAATATTCTCGTACTGCTTACTGTCCTTTGTCCTAAGTAGCGGCTTCCATCCACGAAACAAGGGTCAAATACAGAGGCTGTCATGTACATGTAAAGCACCCAAAACCAAATAACAGACAGCTACATGTGTAGGTAATAGCTGACATACAAGCTTAGCTGTATTCTTCGGAAATTCAGTCTTCCAGTCGTTCGTGGACTGAAAAATCCAACGTAACCTCGTAACTGTAAGACTTGTTAACTTCCCAAAATACTCAAAAACCGAAAAAAAAATCCTGAAAAGGTTGATTTCATTGACCTTTGATGAAAAAAGTTGAAACAAGAACACAAGAAATGCCTCTTTCCAACATGGCGGATTTCGCTTGACTCTCCCCGCAACGCGCGTTGCTTTTACTTCCGGCGAAGTCTATTGTTGAATCAGCCAATCAGATTCATTAAAATCACGTCCAAAATCTGGACGTGATTTGTAATTGGCAGACAATCTTTAGAAGGATTGTGTCAGGCCCATTTTTAGCGTGAGACCCGTAAAGAGAATGTAAGGAGCGCGAAAAATTGGCCTGATCGCAGGTTATAGTGTCCCCAAATTTAAATTTCTAATTTTGCGAGCGCAAGGATTATTTGGTGTTTTAAACACCGTCAACACAACTTCAGTATCGGTAAGGATTTCTCCTTTTCTTTTCGATGGTTTGAAAATATTTTCTGAACTGAATATAACCAGGTTTTCCTGGCTGAGATGCAGTTCCAAATTTTACTTTGAAATGACACCGACAAACTCTGCAGCGATCGATATCGCTTAGAGTTCCAACTGTCGCGGCTCCGACATCGCGGACATCGCGGACTTCCGACCTGGAGCATTTTTCCAGACATTTTATTTTGAAGGGTGTAATTTTACATCCGTAATCTGTTATTGGCTAATTTGTTGACAAGCTGTCAATCAACGAATGAAATCAACCGTGAAAAATCGGTGGGCGTTTTTCAGAATCATGGGGTTAGCTTGCAAGCGTTCCCTCAGCGCCAACCCCCACTCACTCCCCCACCCACCCGAGCGACTTTTTTGCTCTCGCCCCAATTTTCGCGCGGCCAAAATGCAGAAAAAGCTCTTCGTTCGTACAGGAACGCTTGCTACGCAGGCTACGTAACGCTCAGTTAATTCCTTGAAGTGGCTCCAAAACTATGTCTATTCCAACTAACTTTAAAATAAAACTCCTGCCTAAATCCTGAATACAGCAGTGTCTTTATAACAGCAAGCAATCATTGCAATAATTTTAATCCTGCCAGCGCGGATTCAGTTTTCTATTCGGATCGACTAATCTCGGTCCAAAATGCTGTGGCTTCTCAGAACTTTACTGCTTCTCCCTCCACGATAATAACAACAGTAATTAACAATTATTCACCGAAGTGTAGGTGAATAGCGGAGGCCATTTACCGAGCTGTGAATTATGAAAACATCTTCGGTTAGTGCAGCATCTTGTTTAGTTTATAACGGCACGCTTTTCAGCTGCATTTTCAGCTTCAATGTCAGTTTCTCAGGCAAAAGCAACCGACCGAACTTGTAAAATACGAGGAAATAGAACTCTTGGCTTTTGGTCCCTTAGTAAACACGGACAAAAGGAATAATTTTCTCCTTGAAATCGTCAAAGTCCATTCAACATACGAGAGCCTTTGATCGCCTGATGTTGTCATAAGACTTTTCCCGCGCTCGATCACGCGCATGGTGTTCCACTTTTAAAGGATTTTCCGATAATTGTTCGTTGTAAAATTAGTAATCTATTTACCGAGCTTTGCGGCTGGGTAAATATCCCCACTATTCACCTCCACTTCGGTAAATAATTGTGAAGTAACCATTTTTACTCATGAATGGAATTAAATGAGTATAGTGAGGGACATGGATATGCAAATTAGCACTCGATCGCTCGATGGGCTGTGACCATTAATTTAATTATGCATTAAAATGCATATTAATTTATGAATTAAATTATTCATGAGGTTGAGCTCGCGATATGTAATGGACACCTGCCTTACCCATGGGGACGGCATTGGAGGGAGGAGAAAGTGGGGAGTTAGCTGCAGGGGGTCGGTGGTCGGTGGAGCAAAACGCCTAGGAGAGGGTAGGGTACGAGGGTTCAGACGGTATCCAAGTTGGCGGCGGCGGGTCTTCCAAGATGACAGGCGTAGATCGAGGAGCAGTTTGAGGAAGGATGGATAATTTGAGAAGAGATGAAGGAGGAGGAGCTAGCCGTGTCCCATGTCGACCAATTATGTGCATGCGTGCGTGACTTAGGAGAGGTAGCCTAGCTAAACGCGACAGTACACTAAATGTTATATTTGCTTTATACCAATTGCATGAATAACATTCATCTTTATCTGAAACACGGACACGTTTATTTGGGACTCTTAAACGATGGAACTTTTCAACAATAAATCAGCATGGAGTAATTTAGTCAACAAATTAGCAGATATATGTTTGCATCCACTGTGGCCATGGGGAATCAGGCAGTTGTATGTTCATAATTCTTTTTTGACTTGCTTATCAATTTCCATCCGCAGCACTTGGCTTTCTGTTAGAATTTTCTAGTTTATGCATTCATGAGTGGCTCAGAGAAGCCTTTGATTAAAGGGGAACTCTGGGGTAAAAACAAGAATTTTCAAAAGAAAGGCCAAACATTGTTGTTATAAATTTTCTTATTCTCGTTGCTCTATCTTACAAATTAGCGAGGAATTCTGTTACTGAAATTGACTTAAATTGCGATTAGAAATCCGCCATCTTGGAAACGGATTGCCTGCTCAGAAGTCGGTCAGCGTATCATCATATGACGTCAGAACGTCAAAGTAATTCGATCCTTGCGCGTCTTCCAGTTGTGTACTTTACATTCAGCGAAGTTTAGTACGAAATATTGTTGAATTCAGGCTTGAATTATGTCCGAATCTGGGTCAGCTTCCAACACGGGGCAATAATTTCGATGAAGAACATGACGGTGAAGGGTTTACTATTCAGCCCTATCAGTTTGAGCCGCGCATCAACTCAGATGCGTAAAGTCCAACACTATTGGTAGAACGAACAATAGGACATTGAATAAAAACAATGTCAATAGCCCTAACAACAATAGAGCTGTTACACACAGAGGGCCAATGAAATTAGAAGCTTCCGACAGCTGCTGCACTTCAGACTCAGATGAAGCTGAAAGCCTTTCAGGCGAGGAGGCTAATGTGGAAAGCGACGAAGAACATACACATCGTCGACTTGAAAATTCAGACTGGTATGTAGCGTTGTTGTAGTCGTTCGATTTATTGTACTTCTTCCAATGAGCACTGACTAGTAGGTTTAATGCCAAATAAAATGAACTTAACTCAGTTGTGGCGCTCGTATTTACGTCTTTTCTTCTCAAGTAACCGTTGCTTGTTGACTGGATAATATGTTGTTGTTTTTATGCGGTTTAGCTAGAGGTCGATTGTATAGAAATTTCAGTGTTACCTAGGCTCGATTTCTGCCGCTCTCTCTCGAGTGTTACCATAAGCAAATTTAAATTGTAATTTTCACTTTACATGGCTTAATAAATTTAGCAGTATTCCAAAGAGGATTTTTTTTTGCAGTGAATAATTCAAGCAAATGAGTTGCGAAACCCGGAAAGCCGCTTCGTTTCCCGATGACGATGTCGCTTTAATTTCTGCTTTGTACAGAACAATAAAACCCTCTGGGCGTACAAATGTAGGACTGCTCGGTCAGGATGTAAAATCAGGTTTTGTTGTCGATTGTAAGCATACCTTTGAATACAATATAATACAGATCGATTTTATAACTTAACTTGCTTCAGGAATGTCAGTGAAATACATTTAATTCGAAAATAATTATAATGTATACGATGCCCGTGGCTTCACCAATTCAATATAAATTCTCGCTCATACACTGTTAATTTGGTTTATGCACTCACACTTTTTTTACTGAACATGGAACAATGTAATATTACGTTTTTGTTTATAATTCAGGTGTTCATGTGAGAATTGCCAGATCATGGGAAGAGTGGAGGCATGCATTTGCTGCCAAGAAATTGAGGCAGTAAAAAATAAAAATATTGAGGCGGTTACAAGTGGTGAATGCCAAGAGCAGCCCACATGTATAACCCAGCACCCGGGGTTTCATCCTGTCTGTATAAATAGATGGGTATTGCAGACTGCCTGGTTTCAATACAAGCAGCAATACAAAGATCCTTATGAGGGGCCAGAACATAAACTATTTAGACATATCGCCTACAGGCAACTGGCCCGATGGTGCTGGGGGATTTTGGGGAAAGAGATAAGGGTGGTACTTCCATCTTGTGCCGTGATGTGTATCCGTAACTTCTATCCCCCACCTGGGCCAGAAGAACAATTTGCCTTTGAAGGGTTTCGGTATGCGGATGAATGATATGGATTTAAAACTATTTACAAGCTGAAAATATTACGATGATATAATACTTACTTACTTACTTACTTAATTTGTGTACAGCGCAAGCACTGTAAATGTATTATTTTTTGCAATTACCCTGCAATTTTTTGCATTGCATAAATTTAATGGAAACGCACTTCCTGACCTATAGTTCTCAAGAATGAGTAAAACTATTTCGTTAAACATGATGAATTTAGTCTGAATGCGTATACGTGATGAATCGTTAGAAAACCTACTGATAATACTGTAACCATTTAAGAGGGAATGTTACCAACGGTCAGACATTTGGTGGCCACAGCCGAAAAATCAATTCTGCTCATATTCTCATGTTAGGTAGACCTTGATGTGAAACAAATCACTGCATGCTTTGTTTGGCTGAATATCGATTTATTTTCGAGAAAATCGATAATAACCGAAATCTGTCAAAATCCCGCTTTTGGAGCTCAAAATTTAAGGCAAATCTCGAAGCTTCGCGTAACAAAATAAAACATTCTAGAACAATAAAAACTACCACATCTTGAAGATCGATATCGAAAGATATGTTGATAGCCATTTGAGCCGTTCTGGCATTTTTATTAACAAATTATAATTAAATTTGTCCGACCTACTTTTAACTCGATTAAAAATAGGTCAAAACTAACCTATTATTTGAGTATGTGCTACACAAAATAATTCATCGAAAATCTGGCTTTTGGAAGGCGAAGGGTTCTTCTTTCGATTCCCAAAGGATTTTTTGGGGAAATGATTCAGCGCGATGTAATCAAATTTTAAAGTTGGATAAAATGCGCTGATTCAACGCCGTATCGAAACTCTTCTTAATTAGTTCAATGTGCACATACACGCAAAACTTTAATTGTTTCGCAGTTTACGTTCAACCAACAGCTAATTTAACATAAAACCTCTAACCTTTATGTTGTTGTGTGAAAGAAGAGGGCTGTAGTCCTGTAGTTGTTGCTTCTTTCGCGATAAAATTGCAGCTCACTGAAAGATGACTCGCACTCCATGTTTGTTTAAGCGACTTCGGACGTTTCGATGTGAAGATTCTCTGTTCCCATTCTCGTTTGTAAAAAGAGCACGCGTCAAGTACTTTACGCAGAAAAGTCTTTGTTCAACCATTGGGTTTGAATTGAACAGGAGTAACCAACGAACAGCGAACCAAATGCGTTAATTTAAAAACATTGCGGCCAGCCGGTCTTGTGGAATTCACCGCTAATTATTCAAAACGTGTTTAACTGAAATCGACAACTACGGCAAGAAAGGTACTTTGGACCGGGAAATCAAAGGGTACGTTGCCGTTGGATGTTGAGAAAATGAATTTAGGTTTTAACGGGTTTTTTAAATATTTATTCAACAGTTGCCTGATTGCCTGAGCTGGGAGCAGTCAATAAACTAACTGGGTACCGTAGTGAAAAACGCTCGACTGTTGCGTGACAAATACATTCTTACTTCCGGAACGGAAGTTCGTTTCATGAGGGGTGGCTGGGAGAGGGCGGGGTATACAATATAAAACTCCTTGTTTCATTTGTAGTTTTATGATATATTTTGTAATCTAACTGATGAAAGTTTATCGCATAAACACGTATTTTCTGACATTGGGAACTACTGTAACTGAAAATCCGCTGCTGGCTGGCTGGCTGGCTGACTGACTGACTGACTGACTGACTGACTGACTGACTGACTGACTGACTGACTGCCTGACTGACTGACTGACTGACTGACTGACTGACTGACTGACTGACTGACTGACTGACTGACTGACTGCCTGAATTACTGATTAACTGAACTGCATTGACTGACTGAACTGCACTAAAAACTGTGAACGAGAAATGCTCTGCTTTATGTGAAATTATCTTAACTATTACCTTTAAGCCATATCAGTGATCACTTTGAAAACCTTTCATGACCAGTAATAATGCATGGTTATTGATCACAGTCAGACTGTCTTCAACTTGTTATTCCGAAACCTGGAAACCCCAAATAATCCCAGGCCGAAGTGGACTAGGGTATATTTCAATTTGTATTTTATTGGCCTCTGAAGCCAGCCATATTACACGATATCTAACTTTCAATACGTTACTTGCACACATTTTTATATTTTCCCAACAATCTACCTTTAGACCGGTTGTGTACACTCAAAGACCAAGACCTCTTTATATATTGAGCTATTTACTTGTCCCCTTGTCTTCTCCGGGGGGGGGGGGGGGGGGTACTCCCAAAACAATTGGGTGTGCCGCTGGTCTATAAAGACCCTTTCCCTGTACCAGACCCCAAAACGCTAATTTTGCGACCCTGTTCCAGACTAAATGTTGAAAAAAGATACGCTGTTCCAGACGATTTTTAACGATTTTCTTTCTAATCCAAAAGGCTAAACTACTAAGCAGCACTGCGAACGTGTCAGTTGTAAAGCTTAATACTCGTCTGACTAACGTAGACTTCGTCTACCCTATTCCAGAGTATAAATTAGCGATCTTTGTGCTAACTTCTGGGAAACTGATACCCTGTTCCAGACCTAAAAAATTCCTTTTGATATACCCTGTTCTAGACCAAAATGCTCAAAAACCATACCCTGTCCAGCGGCACGTACCTATATAGCGCAGGTAGGGGCGCCTCTGGGGGGGTGGGGGGGGGGGGGGGGTGGGGGGGGGGGGGTAGGATACTCTTCTCCACTCAGCGCCTTCTAGAAGGTTTTTGTCTTGGTTTTTACCAAGAAAGAAAGAAAGAAAGAAAATTCACAAAGTGAGTGGATTCAAACCATGGCTACCTTCTTGAAGGTAGTCTGTTCACAGGCCTTCTATCGTCTAGCGCGCGAGCGAAATAAAAGCCGCGGGGGATTCAACGAAAGCGAACGCAAGGTAAGGGGGGTGGGGGTGAGTAAAGATAAAATATACGGTTCTTTGGTTCCGCTCCGCACTCGCACTCCGCTTCGCGCTCGTTCGCTTATAAAGCTATATAAAAAAAAGGAAACGGTTGTAGACAGACTATCTTGAAGGAGACGTAACAAATATTACAATTCACAGCCTGGTGTGAAGACTGTGAGTCGTCTCTATTTTTCGCTAAAGTCCGTGAGGCGAACACGCAAGATTTACGGGCGGCGCGCGCCGCGAGTAGCGTGGGAGCTTCCTCTCGCGCACACGCTACTCGCGGCGCGCGCCGCTCGTAAATCTTGCGTGTTCGCCTCACGGACTTTAGCGAACAAATAGAGACGGCTCGCAGTCTACCTGGTGTGCTGTAGACATATTCACTTACTACTTTTACAATCACACCTTCCAACTAATTCTTGTAGAATATCTATATACGGCTGCCTGCGCGTGATGGTTATTGACGATATATCTAGTTCTAGGGCGGTACAAATCTCCCGCAGCATTTCTATGGTAAACTTGGACAGCTTGGACGGCTGGAACATGATTTCACAGATGTTGTATTTGTCAAACATGATTGGATGTTGAAGAGCAAAAGTCGTCATTACTTCGTCAGTCAGGTCTTGGATGTTTTTCTCTGTGTTCGGTTCATGTCTTTCCACTTCTTCATCACCGACATCACCTGGTTTGTCTGTGCTGTACGTTTTTTTTCGCTGCTAAGCGAGAAAAAAATCCAGCTATTTGCTGAGGTGTGAGGAAGTTGCCCTTGTCAAAGATATTCGAGCCATCGCTGTGCTTCGCTCTTCGCATTGCTTTTGATACACTCGTAGCATCAGCCTTTTGTCCGGTTCGTTCTCCAGCTTGGAACAATTCAGTAAGGTAATTTTTCTGAGCCACGGTGAGGTTCTTCCTTGTTATTGATGCTGACTTTAAAGCCCATCCCATTGGTAGCGCTGGGTCATCACTGTCATCATCCTCCAACGATATCCGTATATCTTCGTCATCGATTTGTGGTACGGGACCGGCACCATGCTCAAGCTTAGTGGCGTACATTACCATTGCCTTGTCGTATAGCGTTTCGTGTTCCAGGGCATACTTGTGTTTGTCGCAGTCCAGATGTTTTTCCAGGGACGAGTATTGTTGGAAGGACTTAACACATCCCTCCTCTGGACAGAAAAACAGTTTGCTCTCTTTTTCGCAGCCTTCGTCGTCACTCAGGTCATCCTCTGTTGGCGAAGCCTTTCTTTGCTTTGCCTTTCGCCTGGCTTTGACAGTCTGAAAACAAACGCTCGCAGAATTCGCATTGTCTACACATTTGTTTAACTGAGGAAGGACACTGGGTTGTTGACGGAAACTGCTCCGAGGTAAAAACTTACCAGAACCAACTCCATAGGCTCGCCATACTTGCATACCTTCGTTGGTGTATGCAATGTTATTTATAAAACTTACGCCTTCCCATTTCACTGGCGTGGACTTTGAAGTAGGTTGCGGACCGCTCACCGTCACACTGACTCCAGCCAATTTACCGGATGACTCAATGGCAGTCATTATATCCGAGGCAGACTCTATGTCATGGCCGGAATTGAGATGGATTCTCATGTGACTTTTTATTGTGGCGGCCTTCCGGTCACAAGAGCCTTTTCCGCCTTGGGGGTCTGAAAAGTCAACACGCTTCAGATTGATTCCATGCTTGGTCGCCACTTGGTGGACCGATAGTAATGTTGATGCACAGTGATAACATCCTGCGTTATCCTGCCTGAGATAAACAGAGTTTATCTCTGGCATGATTTCCTTAAGTTGAATGAAAACGTCATCAATAATAGCAAGAACAGTTGAGCTATCCTGGCTGCAGCTTTCGAAAGAATGGACGAAAGTTAACATTTCAGTTTCATCACTGTTGGACTTCTTTCTCATAGCTACACTTATATGCCATGGAATTCCACGTTTCCCGAACCAGTCGCTCTGACTTTCGCGAAATTTTCTTGGCAAAAACTTCATTGCCCAGTCCATAACTATGAACACGGACTGCGCATCAAGATTTTCAAGAATTTCGTGCCTTGCTGCATCCTGGTTTATGGCACGAAGAAGGTGGGCCTTCCAAGCTTGAATACTCTGTCTTGATTGTGATATTTCGTACTCCATCTCTTCTCGGTCTTCAACGCTGCAGTCAACACTACCAAGGACTGACTGGATTTCATGGAATATGGTAGGGAGAAGTTCGCATCGATCACATCTTGCATTGTGCTCATGATCACAGACAGTTATATAATTATCATCTTGGGGATAGCTTAGAGCATAAGCTTGACAATGATCAGGAACCGTCGAATCTTTGGAGACGTGGACCTTTAAAAACACAGAGAGCTTAATTAGTTTAGTAACTTCTGGTAGTGTTCTGCAGAGCTTTCATGCTGCTATTGTCTCTGGTCCAGTCCCTTGCTACCATACCTCGCCACGACGCGGAAACTTGCTACGAATTTTAACCCAGTAATATCGAGCTTTCCCTACTATTATATTCAGTCATTTTGTCCATTTTAGTCCATAAATTTTTGTAAGCTTTAAGAATTCATATTCAGAATCCTTGAATTTTTTTACGTTCAAGTATTTTTCAAGATATACCTAGTTGAAAAAACCTTGTCTGGTAAAGAGTATAACCATGAACGATATGCTCCAATAGTTTTTATGGGAAGCGGGAAAACCTGTTTACTCTTTTACATATATTGCACATGGATTACCACGCCTAAATTATAAATTAACTTTGGAAAATATATTGAACATTGAATATGAAATTTAAATCTAATATCAACAAGCTTGCCAGTGCCGTTTTCCCAGAATGTGTTGTATTGTTATGGACAACCGACGTTTGTTCTAAATTAGAATGTAGCCAGGAGTGAAGTGTTTAGTGCTACGGAGAGTTACGGTTCACTGGACAATCTTACCTTGTAGTCACCTTTTAGGTAGCGTTTTGCTAGTTGCAGTTTCTCCTTCTGCACTTTGGCCCATGTGAAACCCTTTCCGTAGTTATCTCCAAGCTTGTCAACCACCTCTTCTAATTCGTCAAAAGCTTTGGCTCCGGCTGCTGCAACATAGTCCAGCCCCTGTAGAGATTTCCTCGTGGATGCGGAACATACACTGAGAACTTTGCATAGCGTACTGCGACTCATTGGCGTGGCCCATATCACTGCAGTAGCTTAGATACTGTAGCACAATTTGCTCAGGGATCAGACTTCTTACGACATTGGGAATCTTTATTTCCGCGTTGGAAGACAGCTTTAATGTTTTCTCGCCAAAAGGGAGATCTTGTACTATGTGAGTACGTGTAATAAATGACAAGAAATGATCGAGCTTCTCAGGCGCAATATACATCCTCGTGCTTTTAACGGAAGGGACTTTTGAGCCTCTGCCATGGAGCAATAGATGATGTCTAGCTATGTTAAAGCGATACCTGGACAAGTTAGGCATCCATCTTTGTAAGTCCTTGAAGTTCACCTTGTCTGCCATGATGGACAAAATCTGTCTTCGAGTGCTCCAGTGGTCCGCATTGTTATAACATTCTGCCAGACATTCCAGCAGGGAGGTGTCGATAGTATTTTCTTCAAGCTTTGACTTAACCAATGAGGAGAGAAGCATTTCAGATTCCTCAGGAGCAATCTCATTCAAACATGCATTTACAGTTTGTTGCGCTTTTCGAGTATAACGCCGTTTTGACCGGTCGGATACTTCTGCCCACGGTGTTTCTAGAGTAGAACGGATGGGGCTAATGTCCCTTGAAGCTAGAAATTCGTTTAACTTTTCCCTTGGTGTTACAGTTTTTTCCTCGGCGAAAGACGGTTCGTAAAGACTTGTTTCTAATGTGGGGATTGACATTGGACTGAATGACACTTCATCTTCCTCTTCCCTCTCCTGTTCCACTTCCTCTTTCTGAACCATAAAAGGAAAATAAATTAATTCAAAATTTCTTTAGATATCTATCCGTTTTTATGTTTAAAAACGCCCAACATTATGTAGCATAGGAGCAACTCAGAAAACTTTAAAATGTTAGTAACAATTTCATAAAAAATTAAGGACAGCAGGTAAAGGACGAGCATGGACTGGGGCGAGTGTTACCAAATTGTACTTGCAAGTAAAGGAATGTGATGCCTGTGCTTACCAGAGTCAATTTTTCGATCTGTTCAATTATGTTGACTTCAATTGCAGCAGCTACCTCTTCCTCGTCTGTAACAAGCTCCCTGAGGGTTTTCCGACATGTTGCACAAATACCTGAAGGAAATGACGAGCTAATGTCAGAATTTTAAAGAAAACACAATAAACTGTAGGCGAAAAATGCAAAGTACACAAATAGTCAATTTACCTGAGCCTACTTGAATAAACACTCCAGTCTTCATTAATATGATTTGAGAATCACTTTTCCCGATTCCTCTGTCGCATTTTGGCCAGGTTTTGCCCCTATTGCCGTGATTGGATATCACTTCTGGAACTCTGCACTTCGTACTAGATCCTCTGGTCCATCCTAAACCAAGCTTCGCACGATGTAAGGGACATATTGTCATAGAACTTATCTTTGCAGGTTGAGCAAACATGGCTGCTCGGCTGAGAACAAGGTCGACTTCATCTTTTGGCCCCGAAAAACCCAAACTGGCTGTATGGTTCGCAATTTGCTTTGAACAGGCAAGCAGAGGGATAATTTCTGTATCTTTTTTCTTATCTCTTCTATCAAAGCCACAGATTCCTCCCACGATAGATTTAAATGAGCAGCACACTTCCATATTCGCACAACAACACGAACCGTACTTCCCAGTGTTTACTTTCTACGTATGTTACTGATATAAAGATGTCAATTTCAGGTTTAACGACTGCCCTCTCAAATTTAATTTGATCAGTTTTATTTGTCTTTATTTGTAAATAAAATGAAACCAAAAGGCAAACTAATGCCTGGACTGCTTCTAACAGGCTACTTGTAGGTGATATTAGTAGTTCCACAAGTCATTTGTTCCACGGACCGCGGTCCAAAGTTTCATTTTTACGGTGTTGTCGATTCAATTGACAATATCTCGTAAAATACTTAAAGGCTGCTATTTTTAACAATAATGGGAACAGATAATCTTCACATCAAACAAGTCCGAAGTACGCTTAAACAAACATGGCGTGCTGGTCACTCAGTGAGCAGCTGCAATTTTATCGCGAAGGAAGTAACAACTACAGGATTGCAGCCTTCTTTGATTCGACAACATCAAGGCTAGGGGTTTTATATTAAATTAGTTGTAGATTGAACTCAAACTGCGAAACAATTAAAGTTTTGCGTGTATGTCACCCGAACTATTAATTAAGAAGACTTTAATTTCGGGATGCGTTGCCGCGGAATCAGCGCAACCCCAATCACGGCGGATTTTCAGTTACAGTAGTTCCCAATGTCAGAAAATACGTGTTTATGCGATAAACTTTCATCAGTTAGATTACAAAATAAATCATAAAACTAAAAATGAAACAAGGAGTTTTTATATTGTATAAAATACCCTTTCCCAGCCACCCCTCATGAAACGAACTTCCGTTCCGGAAGTAACAATGTATTTGTCACGCAACAGTCGAGCGTTTTTCACTACGGTACCCAGTTAGTTTATTGACTGCTCCCAGCTCAGACAATCAGGCAACTGTTGAATAAATATTTAAAAAACCCGTTAAAACCTAAATTCATTTTCTCAACATCCAACGGCAACGTACCCTTTGATTTCCCGGTCCAAAGTACCTTTCTTGCCGTAGTTGTCGATTTCAGTTAAACACGTTTTGAATAATTAGCGGTGAATTCCACAAGACCGGCTGGCCGCAATGTTTTTAAATTAACGCATTTGGTTCGCTGTTCGTTGGTTACTCCTGTTCAATTCAAACCCAATGGTTGAACAAAGACTTTTCTGCGTAAAGTACTTGACGCGTGCTCTTTTTACAAACGAGAATGGGAACAGAGAATCTTCACATCGAAACGTCCGAAGTCGCTTAAACAAACATGGAGTGCGAGTCATCTTTCAGTGAGCTGCAATTTTATCGCGAAAGAAGCAACAACTACAGGACTACAGCCCTCTTCTTTCACACAACAACATAAAGGTTAGATATTTTATGTTAAATTAGCTGTTGGTTGAACGTAAACTGCGAAACAATTAAAGTTTTGCGTGTATGTGCACATTGAACTAATTAAGAAGAGTTTCGATACGGCGTTGAATCAGCGCATTTTATCCAACTTTAAAATTTGATTACATCGCGCTGAATCATTTCCCCAAAAAATCCTTTGGGAATCGAAAAGAAGAACCCTTCGCCTTCCAAAAGCCAGATTTTCGATGAATTATTTTGTGTAGCACATACTTAAATAATAGGTTAGTTTTTGACCTATTTTTAATCGAGTTAAAAGTAGGTCGGACAAATTTAATTATAATTTGTTAATAAAAATGCCAGAACGGCTCAAATGGCTATCAACATATCTTTCGATATCGATCTTCAAGATGTGGTAGTTTTTATTGTTCTAGAATGTTTTATTTTGTTACGCGAAGCTTCGAGATTTGCCTTAAATTTTGAGCTCCAAAAGCGGGATTTTGACAGAATTCGGTTATTATCGATTTTCTCGAAAATAAATCGATATTCAGCCAAACAAAGTATGCAGTGATTTGTTTCATATTAAGGTCTACCTAACATGAGAATATGAGCAGAATTGATTTTTCGGCTGTGGCCACAATATTTTGAAAATGTCTGACCGTTGGTAACATTCCCTCTTAATGAGCTCATTAACGTGGTAACTAAGAAACAGCATAGAATGATGATGCACTAAAAATGAGTGACTGTTCAGAAGGTCTGACATTTTCATCAGGGGCACAGTGACAGACCTTGGTAGAGAGTTCATTTGATCAGAAATAAACTCGAGGACTGACGCGAAAACGTGAAATGAATGGTAATTTTACTCGGGGAGAACTCTCTATCAACACGTTTCTGACTGTGGTACCACAGCTGTCTTTGTACAGCGCAAGCACTGTAAATGTATTATTTTTTGCAATTACCCTGCAATTTTTTGCATTGCATAAATTTAATGGAAACGCACTTCCTAACCTGCTAACCTGTAGTTCTCAAGAATGAGTAAAACTATTTCGTTAAACATGATGAATTTAGTCTGAATGTGTATACGTGATGAATCGTTAGAAAACCTACTGATAAGACTGTAACCATTTAATGAGCTCATTAACGTGGTAACTAAGAATCAGCATAGAATGATGATGCACTAAAAATGAGTGACTGTTCAGAAGGTCTGACATTTTCATCAGGGGCAGTGACAGACCTTGGTAGAGAGTTCATTTTGATCAGAAATAAACTCGAGGACTGACGCGAGTTCTGATGTAATATATGCGAGTGACAATGTATATAGTCGAATCTGGATGTATGTTTGTCACATTTGATGTATACATACGCGAATCTTGATATGCATATGTGAATCTTAATACCTATATGTAAATCTTGTTACATATATATACAAATCAAATCAAGGTATATCAATCTTGACATCAATATACGAATCTTGATGCATATTTACAAATCTTGATATTTTGTCCCTTTTGGACAAGCATAGTTTGGCATTTAAAAATACTGCCAAATTCCTGTTTTTGTCAACAGTGAATCAAAGTGAAACTACGTTAAACTTACAAAGACAATTGAGAGGGATGGAAGAACAGTTGGCAAATTTTCAAGTACTATTGCGTGAAAACGAATTCCAAAAGGCCAACTTGGATGGGCAGCTGATAGAGAAAGATCGACAATTAGAAAACTCAGAAAGACATCTAAGGGAGATGGAACATCAGTTGACAAACTTACAAGAAACGATATAGGGAAAAAGAAGAAGAAACTGCTCATTTACTGCATCAAGTTACAACCGTAGAAGGACAGCTAAGAGCAAAAGACCAGGAAGTAAATGAACTGGAGATAACTCTTTCAACATTTCAGCAAGCTTTAAATGATCAACAACGTCAGCAGTCACCTGACTGGGTCATTCCCGCCGATCAAATTCAATTGACAGATAAATGCCTTGGTAGGGGAGGTTGGGGAAGTGTTGTCGAGGGCAAGTATTGTGGCTGTGCCGTAGCCGTGAAACAAATCCACGAGTTAATTCTTTCTCCTCACAACCTGAGTTTGTTTGAACGAGAAATGGAAATTGCTTCAAGATGCCGTCATCCTTGTTTGCTGCAGTTTATCGGAGCAACAAATGATGAGGGAAGTCCTCTGTTTGTAACAGAGCTCATGGAAACAAGTTTGCGAGCATTGTTAGAACAGCAACCTCTTTCAGAAAAAGAAGTCTTCATTATTTCTTTTGATGTAGCTCGAGCATTGAACTATCTTCATCAAAAGCAACCTTCTCCCATCATCCACCGCGACATCAGCAGTGCAAATGTGTTACTATGGCGACAAGGTGACCAATGGCGAGGCAAAGTTTCAGATTATGGCACTGCTAATTTCATGCAACAGACCATGACAGTTGCTCCTGGAGCTATGATTTACAGTGCGCCTGAGGCATTTACTGCACGGAATCAAACAGTCAAGGTACGGTTAGTTTGATTTATTTAATTTAATTGAAGCCTCTGCACCCACAGGTCACCAAAGCGTATTACAGTGGAACCTCGATATAACGATACTCGATATAACGATGTTCCCGGTGGTATAACGATCAACATTTGAGGGAGTATCTAATCTGCGCGGGTCGCGTGTCGCGGGTAATTTACGCGGGTCGCGGGTAAATTTACGTGGGTAAATTTACGCGGGTAAATTTAAGAAGGTGGTATATCAAGATATTTTCGTAGAGCCCCAAAATCCAAAGTTATTTTACGTGAAACGGGAAATGTGAAATGAATATAACCTAATGGTGAAATGAGAATTGAGCACTTAATTCTTCGTGAACTGCGATCGCGGGTAAATAAATTGTCGACCACAAGTATATTCCACATTTGTTATATTTTATTTAAAACAACAAGATAAACTATGTCAATGGTACACATGTATTGTATAACAAACGTGGTTGAGCGTAAAATAAAACATATTATTGTACCATATTATAAGTATTACGAGTTAAGTTAACGCTGAGTAAAATACTGGCAAACCATCTTGCTGAAATTTGTTTAACACTGCCTCGTCAATGGTATTTTCAGCTGTAATGTTAGTAGGGGGCCTAAGGTTAGTCCACGCTGGAATTTTTTTTACACAGTCCACATTGGGACAGAAATAAAACATGGTTTCTGTTACGAAAGTTTGTTTGTATGGAACATACAACCCCTTTACTGAAACAGTTAGATCGCCTTCTTTGTGCTCTTTACGGCATGCTCGGCACCTAGGTGTCATTCCAATCTTCTTCTTTTTTAAACTTAAAGTCCAATCCTGGGAATTTTTATTTCTACTATCTTTATCCAAAAGGTCTTGCACTATTTCCCTTCTGGTGCGGGACTGATTGTATTATACCGGAATTTTAGCTCTTCGGGAATAATCGTGGGTGAGTTTCCCAACACTGTCGATACTTCATTCTGAGTTAAATGAATCTGCTGCAAAAGAGAACTGTTCTCGGGAATTTTGCAGATGTACAGATAAATCCATATGATATGTTTACATAGCTCTTTTCCATCGTTTTTAGTGAAATCGGCACAATTACACGAGGGGCTTTTTCCTAGTATTATTCTATAAACTGATGAATAGGTCCCACTTCCACTTACAACTGTATACGTTCGACCAAGAGATGACAAAGTATACGTACTATCTACAATTTTAACCTTGATTGTCTCTTTTTGTTCTTTGGCTCTCTTGAGCTTGTCCAGGAAGCCCTTGCTTCGTAACGGCAAGTATCGTCCACTTCTTTCTCCGTCCTTATAAATGTTTGTCACGTTACAGGTCACTAGATTTCGCCAGTCAAACAAAGCAATTCAACAAGGTGATTTTAATAGGACTGGGCACGTGTCACACAAAATACAAAATCGCACTTCACGAATAATTTTAAAAGTGCTCAATTCTCATTTCACGGAAAATAATTTTTGGAAAATTACGGCTATTAAGTCATTTTCATTTCATTTCATTTTCATTAGGTCATATTCATTTCACATTTCCCGTTTCACGTAAAATAACTTTGGATTTTACGGCTCTACGAAAATATCCTGATTTATTATTCTACTATTACGTCATTTTACCATATAAGGTCAATAGAACACGTAAAATATGAGACGGTATTGAATACTTGAACAGAGCGAATATGGAAAATAGTATAATAGTCGCGAAATTTTGCAGTAGAATAATATAATACGAGTGGACATTTTGCTCATTGCTCGCAAAATTGCAAAATATCCGCAACTCGCAAAATATCCGCGCGTATTATATGTTAAACCATCGAATAAGGGGTATATACCACCTTCTTAAATTTACCCGCGTAAATTTACCCGCGACCCGCGTAAATTACCCGCGACACGCGACCCGCGCAGATTAGATACTCCCAACATTTGACAGCCCGGCAAATGTTACAGTAAATGTGTGGAGAAAACTCCCGATATAACGATACTCGATATAACGATATTCCCGATATAACGATCACAATCTGGCAGACCAAACTTAAAATTTACCCCGATATAACGATAAAATCAATCATCGCGCGATGAAAAAGGAAGCTTAAAGTGTAGATGACAGATATTTTTTTATTTGCTCGATCGAATCTACATAGGATCCTGAAACGAACATCGAAAAAAAAAAAATCCATATCGCTTTTCTTCACCGCGTTTTAGCCGTCTAAAGACGTGAAATTTCATTTCCGGTTAGGTAAAAAGCCGAGCGAGGCGGAGTCCTGGACCGAGTCGGTCGTGACGTCAAAACCAGAACGCCTTCGACAACAACGCAAAGACAGCGAGGAGTTTCGTGGCTTGTAGCCGTGTATAACGAGCTATATTTTAGTTCAAATTTTGTCTAGAACCGTCAAAACTTACACAAAGTTATGTCTACGGATGATTTTGAGTTTGGGAGCGATTCTGAGCGATCAGACGCATAATTCAGTGGTTCTTCGACTGTTGATGAAGTTGAGTGCGATAGTTTTAATATACAGGTTTATAGAAGCAGCAACAGACAACTCAGACCCAGAAGGTCCTTACGATGAGTGGCTTCAAGAGTACATGTATACCGCTAGCAGATAACGACAGCGATATAATTTCTCATTCTGAAAGAACATGAATTTCGGAGCCCGGACATGCTGGAAATGCGTGTGTATAACTACGCCGTAAAAATAACATTGTTTGTTTACACAATTGCGCTGTTTGAATCGAAATTAGTTGAACCGATTTGTAATAAGCTTTTTAAAATTCGCTTGTAGTTCTCGTTAGTTTATCTTGAGTTTTTCCCTTTTCGAGGACTGTTCGTGAGGGGCGAAGCGAGCAGCAACTCGCGAAGCGGCGAGCGACTTTGAAATCGAATGGATTTTTAGCACGAAGATCGCGGCACGCTCCAAACGTAAATAGTGTCACAGAAGCGGTCACGACTAAACAAGAGGGTTTTGTTCCTTTTTTTCGCTCCTAAAGGTATTTTGTTTTGAATTTTGATTTTAGTGTCTGTTGTCCTTGCGGAAGAAGCAACAAATGCAACTGCACAATCTTCGGTAGAGGCAGACCAATGTGTACAATCGCGAGCCCAGCGTCGAAAAATTATTCAGAACTGAGCGAAAACGTTACCGGACAAAAATGGTTCTGAATCACAACTCCGGTTTTCTTAAAGATAAATTATTCTTCTGCCTCCCAAAGTAAACCACTGTTGACTGAAAAACTACTAGTGAGAGCTTACGTAAAAGCGATTCAGGCCAAGTCATCACAACAGCGCATTGAATGAAAATCACGCAGCTGTTGTTTCTGACTTGTCTGGGACTCCGGGACATAATTGCTCCATGAAACATTCTTTCTAAAGATGAATAAGAAACTCTATCAAATTCAATGACCATTTTTCTTAAATACCTTTAGGAGCGAAAACAAGGAAAAATCCTTGTTTAGTCATGACCGCTTCTGTGACACTATTTACATTTAGAGCGTGCCGCGATCTTCGTGCATTCGATTCGATTTCAAAACTCGCTCGCCGCTTCGAGAGTTGCTGCCCCTTCGCCCCTCATGAACAGTCCTCGAAAAGAGAAAAACTCAAGATAAACTACAAGCGAATTTTAAAAAGCTTATTACAAATCGGTTCAACTAATTTCGATTCAAACAGCGCAATTGTGTAAATTGTGTCCGGGCTCCGAAATTCACGTTCTTTCAGAATGAGAAATTATATCGCTGTCGTTATCTGCTAGCGGTATACATGTACTCTCGAAGCCACTCATCGTAAGGACCTTCTGGGTCGGAGTTGTCTGTTGCTGCTTCTATAAACCTGTATATTAAAACTATCGCACTCAACTTCATCAACAGTCGAAGAACCACTGAATTATGCGTCTGATCGCTCAGAATCGCTCCCAAACTCAAAATCATCCGTAGACATAACTTTGTGTAAGTTTTGACGGTTCTAGACAAAATTTGAACTAAAATATATCTGGTTATACACGGCTACAAGCCACGAAACTCCTCGCTGTCTTTGCGTTGTTGTCGAAGGCGTTCTGGTTTTTGACGTCACGACCGACTCGGTCCAGGACTCCACCTCGCTCGGCTTTTACCTAACCGGAAATGAAATTTCACGTCTTTAGACGGCTAAAACGCGGTGAAGAAAAGCGATATGGAATTTTTTTTTTTCGATTTTCATATCAGGATCCTATGTTGATTCGATCAAGCAAATAAAAAAATATCTGTCATATACACTTTAACACTTGAAAAGATATGACAATACTCCCGGGCAGTACTTTTCCTTTATCAGTCCAGACTATATCCAGAAAAGGCTATACGCGTGACGTAACGAAACCATTGTTCTCAGGGTCAGATCAAAACATTGAGTCACGTGTCCAAGCCAAAAAAAAACCAAATTGCGGACGAAGGCGATGCGAAAAGTTCGTAAGTTGTTCTGTCGTTGTCGCGATCTTTTACACAAATTGAGACTTCATCCGTGTTTAAAACTTCAAAAATGTGAATTAAACCTCGTTGAGGATTTCAAAGATCAATTTGCAGAATCCACGCACCTCAAACCCGCTGCCGAAGACGAATGTTGTTGTGTGCACATTATCGATCTCTGAACAGTGCAGTGATGAAGTATTTAGCGATTTGTACAAACGAACAGGAATTATGAAAACGCAGGTTAGCGTTTTTTTCTTCACTGGATACTGCACTTTTGGGCAGAGAGGAAAATCGAAACTTGAGGTCTTGACACTATAACATATACATGCTATATGAAAGTGCTTCTGTCTGCTGAAACTGATACCAAAGGAGAGCTTTTTGGGGAAAGAAAGGAACTATAAACTGCGCTGCTGAAATAAATTTCGCTGTTGCGTTATGTTGGGGAAACAACAAATACAAGCTTTCAACATTTGAAGTGAATTTTATTCAGTTTAAAAGTATTGTCAGTATTTTGCTTTCTTGCCTGAAGAGTGTATCTGAAAAATGAAAAAAAGATACATTTTAGCTTAATTTGGTAGTAGTAATATTGGTTAGTACTTGTATTTTTTTATGCTGATACTAATAAATTGAATTTGTTATAGTATATTAATTGATCTATATTGTGTGCACTGAGCAGTTTAAAATCCAGCAACAAGTGGATGAATTTTAGGGCCTGTTTACATCTGACTATGAGCAATCCCTCATTTTTCTCAGGGATAGTCGAGTGGGAGAGCATGTGAGCGTGTGCGAAAATCCCACTCGACTATCCCTAACTTCAATTAAGTTGGACTGTTAGTGTTAGGAATGATACATTTTGATGGCATTTAGTTCACATGTAAGTTAAAAATATACACAAATTATCCCTGCTTAAGCTGGGTTGATCCTGGTGCGACTTTTACATGCAAAAACATAGTCGCCTAGAAGGGTTCCCCAGCTAGGCGGGTTTACAGGACGCTTCTAGGAGGGATACCCCTTCTGGCATGTAAAGAAATAAATAGAAAAACACAATAGACCCCGGTAGCCCTTTAGCCAGGGCACCCTATCTCCGTGTAAGGTGAAGCCATTCGGGGCCAAACTGGCCCGCACTGCTGTTGCTTATCCTGGTTTTGGTAGCATGAAGCCGACTAGGAGTATTACTACTCCACCTGGGTAGGATGTCCAATGCCAGGTTATTCCCACCATTTTTGTTAGGTTGCTCAGGAGTATAAATGGGTACTAGCCAACTGTTATGGTGGAGGGAGGCATGGTGTGCCCAAGAACACAGTGACCCTGGCCAGGGCGAACCCGGACTGCTTGATCCGGATTCCATTTCACTAACCATTAGGCAACCATGTCTCCCACCTCTCAAAGTAAACAGACCCTTAAATTGTGTTTGCTAACTCGACCAAATACCCAATTAACCCAAAATCACGTCTTTAGTTGCTTTGTTGATGATGCCGCCGGCCATCATCATTATGCTGAATGGTAACTGTCTATTTCCATCAGTTTAAATCAATTTGAAAAATTATTTTTATTTTTGTTACAGCTTGTGGGGAATATGTGACCAAAAAGTGGTGGTTTAGGGGCATGATTGTTGTGCCCCTAACCACACTGGGGCTTCAAAACAATGCACTGGTTTCCTAAATTAATAGTTGTGGGCCACCAATGCAAGTTTGGAGAATCAAGAAGTACTGTTGTATTCCAATCATTGTTCTAATACCTTCGGCAAATTAAAACCTGAACGAGCGAGAGTCTGTACCAAAGTTTATTCCACAAATGCTACAAAATATAGAGTTCAACTTTTCCCTGCAGTGAAGGTATTAGCTTACATTTCTGCCGGAGACAACAAATTCAGGTTTTGAGTACCGCAAAATGACAAATGCCTAAATTCTCGTACGCAAATACTTCATCCGTGAGTGAAAGCAGAAAATTCGCAACAGATACTCGATTTTCAAAAATGGTCTACCATAAACTGAAATGGTCTACCGTGCCCAGATCTCGAACAAAGATGGAACACGAACAGAAGAATTCAGCAAAATTGTTCATTTCCCTGTCAAAATTCTGTGAAGAGCACAAAATGAAATGAAAGATAGGCTTACCGTAATGTACATAATCAAAATGGCGGCCACGCCGTCGCGAAGACGAAACTCAAACGCTTGTAGAACTCTTCAAATACAACCTTTTCGCCCAAGACTTCGCCATGTTGCTCGTTGACTCCATTCCTCTCGAAAACATACAAAGAAGTTCCCGGATGTATAGGACAAACGTCGCAAATGGACTGGGAAACAACGATGTATTTTTCAGCGAATATTTTTTGTGATTTTTTCGTATTTTCTCTGAGAACAATGTTTTCGTAGTTCTCATTGCATAAGGACTGTGACGTGTCTGTCAACAGCTTGTTACGATAGGGATTTATACAGCACATGGAAAATCAATTATTAACAATACCCCGATGTAACGATATTTTTGGCTCTTTTCCCGAAAAATCGTAATATCGGGAATTCGTCATTACGATCTCCCGATATAACGATCTAATTTGGTCGGTCCCTTGGTACATCGTTATATCAAGGTTCCACTGTATAAGAGTTTGTATGGAACTGAAATTCGATCGAAAATAATTGTTGTAAATAATGTGAATTAAAGTGTTTAAAACCTCACCTGTTGTCTTTTCCTGTGTTTTTATCGCTTCCGGAGGACGTTTTGGTCGAATTTCGACCTACGGTCGAATCTGCCACCGCAGTGTACTAATAGACGTGGAAGGTCGGAAACGAATTTGAGCATTTCGCCAACCGTTTTTCGAGGTCCGGTTCGAAATGCTCTCTAAAAATATATTTCATCCCCAGCCGGCGCTTTCAAATCACACTAAATCTCAAGAAGGATGATGTACTTACCTTTCTGTGTGATTCAATCGCCAATAGACCGATCTCTAGACGCACAGTTTACGTTGAAAACAGCTAAATGATTTGGAACTGAAAATTATTTTCGATCAAATTTCAGTTCCATACAAACTCTCATAATACGCTTTGGCGACCTGTGCTGCATCGAAAGCAATAACCTTGGGTAACCATGGTTCCCAAGGCTAAAAATAGTGACGATCAGGTAAAGTTTTTCGCATAACATTCAGTCTGAATGTGACCAATGTTCTCCAAAGACATTTAGGTTACGTATTATTCATATAGTCTTCATACAGTCATTACATGAAATAATAAACTTTATAATATACTAACCATGGGATAATGCATTTTCAAGCAATGTGATTGGTTCCCTACTCATGGTCTCAGAGGCATTGTTCCCTCTCTACCTTATTTGGAAATGCCGCGAAGTTCAAATGTTTTGTCTCGGGGAAAAAATGGCGGAATATTTTCGTATTTTTCCAGTTTCTTCGGAGAAATTCGTCATTTTCCCTGCAAATTGTATATTATAAAACAATTATTCGCCTCAGGCTCGTGAATATTGGTGAATATTCCCCTCGACTTCGTCTCGGGGAATATTCCCCAATATTCACGAGCCTGAGGCGAATAATTGTTAAGTATACATGATAAATATCAAACCAGATATATTACCGTGTTGGAAGTACCGAACCTCAGTACAGTATGGTATTTTTTTTTTATTTGTTGTTGTTGTATTTAGATCGATGTTTACAGTTTTGGTGTTCTTCTCTGTGAAATTTGCATCCGGGAATTGCCAGATCCTAAAAGGCGTAATCAGCAAGTTGCTATGGTGATAAACCGAATGCTTCGAGCCCTCATACGAGGATGTCTACAACCAGAGCCTGCGACAAGACCAAATATGGAAGAAATTGTTGAGGAGCTTGAGTTTGACATAATGGAAAGGTTTTGACATATGACTAGTCTTTCACAGGAGTGATCGTACAAGCTTTATGTATGTACGTCAAATTAGAAAGGGCATGTAGCAAGTCGTTTTGCAACATTAAAAAGTCATCTTTAGACCGGCAAAGGCCGTAGCTAGCGGGGGGGCAAGGGGGGCAGTTGCCCCCCCAAGAATGGGCAATGCTTTCTGAAAAACGAAAACTGCGTATGTTTTTTTCGCGTTCAAACAGCCGCCTTCTTGATAAAAATATATGCCGAGGGTCTTTCAAAAACAAGATTGAACATTTCAAAGGCTTGGTACTCGATCTCCCCAGATTTTGCTCGGCATATTAATCAAGATTATGGGGAACGAAGAGGCGAGAACTTCTTACTTCTTAGGTAACTAAGTAAGTAGTTATATTTTGACTGCCCGGTACCATACTAATTTGAACATTTACGATTGATTGCGAAATATATTTTGGAGCGGAAATCCAACTGGAGACATCTTTTACACACGAAATAGACTAATAAAATGTTTAGTGTACTAAGGCCGATATACGGTATGTATCAAGGTAACAAAACCTCGGAAATATTGCTGTAAGCACTAAAAATACCTGTCATTTTACACTGAATCGAGATTAATTTTTTGACAAAATATCTCATGGAAAATGCTCAAAATAGCATTTCCGAGCCTCTAGATTTCAAAAATTTTCTGAGGGGGCATGCCCCCAGACCCCCCTAGCGGCTCGCGCCTTCGGCACTCGCTTCATTGCCCCTCCCATTCAAAAAAATTATACCTACGGCCTGAAGGGAAATGCAAACCTTACAATTATAGCTAAGTTAGAAAAAAAAATACCAGGAAAATAGTAATAACTCTCAAAGGAGCACAAATGGTTAAGATTGGAAAGGATTAAAAAGGATTAATAATTGTTTGCTCCATTGAAAAAAGATCGAATGGAAATCACTTTTGGTAAATCTGAATTTGTTCCTTCTAAGTATAATTTTTTTTGGCGTTCTAAAGCCAAGTTGTTAAGATCTTATAGCGTTTAGTGTCCTTTTAAACTCAAGGCATAAAAACCGAAAATCAATGCTGTACATGGGCTACAGGCGTTTTAAAGTGGCACGTTAGCGATGAGCAACATATAACACTCTAGCGAGCAAAATGGCACGTTAGCCGTGTCGAAGTGAACACCACCTGGGTGGAATTTATGTTTTGTTTTCGTAATAAACGAACGGTTTAATTGGATTTCGTTCGATTTGGTTCCGAAATCAAACTCACAAAATGTTCTCTCTTTCCTATGGCTACTGTATTAGTCATATTTTAGCCGTGAAACCATTTAAGTAAAGCAAAGTTCGATTTCGTTCGATGACCTAACGAAATTTAATATTCAATCGTCCGATTTGTTTTGATTTACAATTTAGTTCGATTAAAATTTTGTTCGATTTCGTTATATTTGATAACCCGAGACTAAAAATATTGCACAAGCTGTTCTTTGAACTAACCTGCCGAATTCGATTTTTAGACATTAAAATTTCTTCGTCATAATTTTGACGGGAGCGCTCTGAAACACTGGTAGTTGAGCAGGTGGTGCTGGAACATACAGGTCGCTGTAATTTTCGGTACTGTCGATCGCGAACGGCGAAACATCACTCAGGTCCGAAAGGATATCTTCGTCGCTGAACAGTGGCTGACTTGGGCCTTTCCTCTCGTCTCTAGTCGTGTGCTGAAGTATAATTGTGCTACGCTTTTTCCAAATGATCTAAATCTTTCGACGCCAAATTTAATTTAATTTAACATGCAAATTAGATAAATTCTGACAGTTTATTTGCAACTATGGTAATGAGGTGATATTTATATCCCATCACAAGCCTCTCGTGTCAGAAGAAAAGTTGGCGTTGCGTAGCCGCTTTAATTCTGTGAAACGAACCAGTTCAATGCATCTTACTTTAGCGAGTACGTTTTCTCTTTCCAGTGTAGTTTTGAATCCAAAAGAACCCTTGCTGGCAATTTGCTCCTATGCCCCTTTTTAATTCGAACATTGCTCAGAACCAATCACGAATCATACCGAGATGTGATGTCCTTTGAGAATCCCATGAGTGTACATCGAGTTCGGCTTTGTCGGCGCCTTATTTTCGAACTTCACTCACTTTTGGCATGTTTCCCAACCTCGTCCCCAATTCAAAATGGCAGCGAGAGAAGATTCCGAGAGAAGGCTCGCCATTGGTTGATTTTATGGTCTCGTGATCTGGTTCTCTCGCTGCCATCTTGCTGCCAAGTAGGCCCGATGGTTGCTTGCTACCAATCTCAGTATCTCGTCGCGTATCTGGCCTGAAAAGTCTAAAGAAACAAGATTCAGCGCCATATTCTTACTGCTTTGTAAGGGGAAAGAGAGGGAGGGGTGGGTTTTGATTTCTATTGACAAATTATATAGTTATTATAAACTCGTTTCCAAGGCTACTCGGCTTGTATTAACGAAAAACAACTTTTAAGAGGCAGTCCGGGTAAGAACCGACCGGTCAATTTTCGGCGGTAAATGGATTTCTTTCATTTTCTCCAAAGAAGTAGAACATCATGTTTATAGTACAAAAATCATATTGGTTTGGCTTCGTTCTTTTTAAAACTTGCGTTTGGCCGTTTGATAAGAAAAATGAAAAAAACGTTGCATTCTTGTTGACCTTTTTCTAATTTAATATTTTTTCTTTTAATTTAAAAATAACTAGATACTGTCTAGTTGAGTAAAATTTGCTTTTTCTATTTTTTGAGAAAAATGAAAAATTGGATTGGCCGAACCGTGCACGGACCTGTCTTGACTAGATTTGCGAAGCTAAAATTATTCCGATTGAGGGATTATTCCTCAAAGAAAACGTCATGATAAAACTATATTGATGACAGGTAAGGCTTTGATTTTGAGATTCAATTATGATAAAGTGAGTTTCGTGGCAGTACTTTATGTTATCAAACAATTTCTTGAATATTTTATCAAGCGTGCGTGGAATAAATAAAAAGGTAGAACATTTTCTTGTGCAGTGTAAATGTTGACATAATGATTTGTAAGCAGTATCGCCGCAAATCAGAACTACACGTAAGCTTGTCCTGATCAGAGAAATCACTAAATAAATTGCACTCAAAAGTTTCAAACTACGGTAACAAACAGATCAGCAAAGTAGCAGTGTTATTTTATGTTATAAGTAGTCTATCTTGAAGTTTAGTTGTTTATCTTTTATGTTAACGAGAACAATGTAAATGACATCAGCTTGACTGTGTATTTTTATGTTTTAAATAAATATTTTGGCGAAGCCCTGAAAATACCGTGTACAAGATACAAGAATTTGCGTTCACTTTTAGATATAATTTGTCTAATTTCCCTATAATTGTATTATATTTTTTACGCATATCTCTAATGTGCCTCATTTGTCATCAGCTGTTTTGATAGTAGACCTGAAATTGACCTGGATTGAATGATAGTCAACTGCTTCAAGACTAATTAAGAATTTATGCTCTATCAATATCTGACAGTCGTTTTCTGCTTTCTACCCCGTTTCTCGTTTCACGACAGATTACCGCGCGGTCATTTTCACCCATCTTTCTCGCTTCCCCCCTCGTCGATGTATTTGAGAATGTTCTGTCACTGAACTTCCGAGGTTTGTTTAGAAAAGGAAAAAATATATATTTGTTTAATGACCTTTCTAATTTCGAGAAAAGCTCGCAGAGGTATAATAATAACGATTTATTATTTTTTTGGATTTTAATTAACATTCAGATACTCAATATTATGGAGAAGGTAAGAAAATGTTGATCCAGATATTTTTGTGCGCTTGAAAGTTTATAATCACCCAGTCCTGAATATAAAAACAATGAAGCTTGGAATAAACACAAAGGTGGACAAGTGTGATTGGCTGAAGTAAAACTGGCAAGAGAAAAATTCGTGTTCAGTTTACAGAGACACCCTGTCAATATAGAAACATAGCTGGATACGGGGAAAGTCATACCGACATCAAAGATCGTTCTCAGCGAAGCTTGTGAAGACAACGCTCAACAAAATGCGCTCGACTATGGTTTGCCTTTTTCTGCTACCTCTATGATCGCGATTTTAAGCATAGCTGTTGATGGCGGGAATACTTCATCCGTGTCAAACAAGACTCCCGTAAAACTGGACGACAGGACAGTCATCTGCATCGTGGTACAAGAATCACACTCTAAGGAAGCCATCAAATCCCTTGAAGCGACTCTGGTGGCAACTCTGGAGAAAAAGTTCGAACAGCTCATGGCCGCAATGAACAGGACAACTCATGGAAATCCCGCTGGTAAAATTTCCCAGATGCTATTTTAATCCAATATGTATTTCTGTGTTGATCACTTGGCGTTATTTTCTCGCATTTTCTCTTGGGCAGGTCAGTCGTTTGCTTCGTGTAAGGAAATTTACGAGAATCACAAGTAAGTTCTAACTTTTGTCAGTAATTAGCCAACACAATTCATGGCGATTTCATCTCTTTGCAACTCTTTTGGGAAATAAAATCTTACTCTTCGAACTTGTTAAATGCACCTTGCATTACTATTATTTGAAGACTTCGAATGAACGAGAAGGTTTTCAAAACATAAATATGTTTAGTCAAAACGAATATTTTGGTAGCAACATATATATATATATTTTTAACAGGTCGCAAGGAAACAGAGCTTACTTGCTCCAAGTAGACTCTAAGAAGGTCCATGTGTAATGTCACATGACGAGCTCTGGCCTTGGTGCATGTGGAGGTGGTGGATGGACGCTGGTCAGGAAAATTGATGGCTCTAAGGTAATTTTGGATTCAGGAATTCACTAAGCTCGCATCAGCTTTCGTCATGCAGATTTGTTTCCAAGCAACACGTCATACCATCAGGGCCGTAGCTTGAATTTTTTGAATGAGGGGGCAATGAAGCGAGTGCCGAAGGCGCGAGCCGCTAGGGGGGTCTGGGGGCATGCCCCCTCAGAAAATTTTGAAATCTAGAGGCTCGGAAATGCTATTTTGAGCATTTTCCATGAGATATTTTGTCAAAAAATCAATCTCGATTCAGTGTAAAATGACAGGTATTTTTAGTGCTTACAGCAATATTTCCGAGGTTTTGTTACCTTGATACATACCGTATATCGGCCTTAGTACACTAAACATTTTATTAGTCTATTTCGTGTGTAAAAGATGTCTCCAGTTGGATTTCCGCTCCAAAATATATTTCGCAATCAATCGTAAATGTTCAAATTAGTATGGTACCGGGCAGCCAAAATATAACTACTTACTTAGTTACCTAAGAAGTAAGAAGTTCTCGCCTCTTCGTCCCCATCATCTTGATTAATATGCCGAGCAAAATCTGGGGAGATCGAGTACCAAACCTTTGAAATGTTCAATCTTGTTTTTGAAAGACCCTCGGCATATATTTTTATCAAGAAGGCGGCTGTTTGAACGCGAAAAAAACATACGCAGTTTTCGTTTTTCAGAAAGCATTGCCCATTCTTGGGGGGGGGGGGGGGGGGGGGGGCAACTGCCCCCCTTGCCCCCCCGCTAGCTACGGCACTGACCATTCTAGTGCTATGCTGACGTGGCAACTTATGTTATGTTGGGAGAAAAGAATAATGACTGTATGCGCATTCTCGTCTAAGCAATCATCCTTTTAAGACGTAAATAACTGACTACTCAAACCCAAGCGAACAATGCCAAGGTCTACATAACCAACTGTGTTGTTGGTATATGACTTGTGTTAACTATTTTTGTTTCTTTTTTTCTCTGTTAATCAGCCAACCTTTCATTATGATAAAAAACTCTGGAGCAACAAGATCGACTTCAACCTTCCAGGAGGAAAGACTGGCTTTGACACTCACGAGACCAAGTTGCCGACCTACTGGAGCACACACTTCTCCAAGATCTGTCTCGGTATGAGGATCGGCCAGCAGATGAAGTTCATTGTCATCAACAAGCACGCCAACTCACTGCACTCACTGATTGCTGATGGGAAATACCGCGCCACTTCACTGGGTGGTAACACGTGGAAGACGCTGCTTGGTTCCCAAGGCTCCTTACAGAGAAACTGTAACAAGGAAGGGTTCAATGCAGTTGGTGACAACTACTCGCATTCCAAAGCAAGAATCGGTATCCTTGGTAACAACGAAAACGAATGTAAAACCTGTGACTCCAGAATCGGGTTTGGTACAGGAGGGCATCATGATAACACCAACACGTGTGGAAACGAGGCACGATATCATACAGATAATGGAGACAAACATATCAAAACCATGGGATACATCTTGATTCAGTGACATTCGGAAGCAATTTTATGTTTTCCTACTTTTTCTTATCGAGACAAACACATAAAAGAATTGTAACTTTTCATTTTGAGTAGTTTTCTGATCAATACTGTAATGTGTTTTAAGAGGAACAAATTCAGGTGTGAAATCATTTTCTCGTAACTATAAACGTGAATGTAGTGCAAAAAATGTTAACAATAAAATTGGTGATGGTGCAAAGTGACTCGGTGGTATTTAAAAGTACATTTGTGCAAGTAATAATTCTCAAGTAACCGGTCAAAAACAATACAAAATCTACCTTTGCACGCAAATAAGGTTACACATACAACTCAGTATTCCAGTCGCCAGTATTCCAGTATTCCAGTCTCAGAACCAGGACTCGAATTTAAGAGTAAGGTTTGAGTAGCAAACTTGCCCCCAGCATACATTTTGTAGCAGCAAACTCTGAAATCTTTGGGGTAAAATCTCGCAAAACCACAAGTTTAAAAGATCTAAAGTAGAAATATCGATTATTAAAATACATGTATTATACATTTCAAGTTTATTTCTTTTTAATTTACTTTTCTAAAAAAATCAGGCAAATCGCTACAGATTTTGCAATACAGATCCAGCAAGCAAAATCTCTTCTAGCATTTCAACTTTAACCCTATATTTTGCGTGGGGTAGGCGAAAAGTGTCCTCGCTGATTTCAAATTTATATTACGTAAAGAGTATTCAAGCAATTAAGGCCGAACTTTGCGACTTTTCCTAAACATTATCTGGAAACATTTTGGTGTGTCAATTGTTTGAATACGGGACTTGACCGTCTTGACGTTTCCTTGGGAACCAAATTTTAACAGGTCGTTTTACCCAAATTGGGTGTTTTTTCAGTTTAATTTGCAACAGTTTCTTCCAAAATCGTCACCGATTTTGCATCCTTATATTTTGTTCGATTTTCCCGAATCATATTTGGAGATTTTTTGACATTTCTGAAAAATATTGAAATCCAAGATGGCGGATCCAAGATGGCGGATTGTTTAAGCATATGACGTCATCGCCACGTTATCATCAAACAACCATCAAGCGTCAGGTCCACCAACTACCCAACCTCGTCCCTAGGGTCATCTCGGTATTCAAAAGAAAAAGCCCTAGCTGGTCTTATATTGGTTCAAAAGGCTTTTTAGGAGCAAAAAAAAAAAGGGGGGGGGGGGGGGCTCAGTATTAACTGAATTTGACGGTATTTCAACGACCATTTGAATTTTAAAATCGCGGTCGGCTGGTGCGACGGTCTAGAACCGAGAAACCTCTGTTAGCTCTAAGAAAATGTAACTTAAATTTGGCGCGCAATCGGATGTTCCGATTGTCCCAGTCCCCCTAATTTTTCGGTTCCTGAGTAAAATTCGCAAAATTCGTAAAATTCAAAATGGCCGTCACACAAACAGCGATCACGCCAACCAGAAAAAGATCAGCATATATAAACAATAGCCTCCATTTGGCGAGGAAATGTGCTCGGATATTTGTCCGCGGACATTATCTGTTCCGAGAAGCGAACAGTTTTCCGAGAGCGAAGCTCGAGGAAAACTGTGAGCTTAAAGGAACAGATAATGTCCAATGATAATGAACAGATAATGTCCATATGTTACATTTAAGCAATATTTTTAATAAACTCGGCATACATATATTTTGCATTTTGCATAACAATACTCATTTCCAATATGAGTCTCTGTGTTCGAATGTTCAATTCGTTTTTATCGCGAGAAAATTTCATTGCGCCTCAATTTAAATTAATTAGGTCATCAATTGCAAAGCGTGCAGAATGCGCCAAGAAAATGCTTTAAACTTTCAACAGTTCAGACTTGTAGCCTCTTTAATATGAGTTTAAAAATACAGCGTTAAATAAGCGTTAAAAAGTTCCCTGCTCAAAAGAAAAAAAAAGAAGATATTGCAGATAGCAGATAGTATCATTGTTTCCGACATTTGCTTGAATAGCAAAATTTAACACTGGAAGCGAATTTACCGTAGCGTGATGTCTTTAATAACTGATTAGATTCCAACACTCTGTATACCCAATGCGGCACTTTAAGGTAGTACAATTGGCTGAGTCGAAAAAAATAAAGTTACCTTCGTTTACAGCCAGCTGGTAGATAAAACATTATTATGATCAATTCCAAAAGATAAGAGTCCACCGTTTGCGGGTTTTGGAGAAAGCGGAGATTGAATTTCGTTGTCTGGGGCGCCATTTTAAGACGCCATCTTGGATTTGCAGACGTAAGTATCGAACGGTGGAAGCTAAGGACATGCGCTCTGGTATTTTGTTCACGGGAGTCTCGCACAACATTCCAGATTATTTTTCGTGTGTGCTCATGTTGATCAGGCTGGTAAGTACAAGGCTCAAGATGGCGGATCAATTTGCAGAGAAATCGCGATGAAAAACTGGCTGAATTCGTCGAATTCGGCGTCTTTTTGACTTACATGTGATAAAATTTAACAAATTGCCACTAGGAAAAACTCAATGCTGACGAAATTTGGCACAGTTTTTGTCCACATGTTAAGTAATCTTCCTGCATTTAGCCGCAAAAAAACATTCAATTTGAATAAAATTAAGGGAGTCATGTCCTTGATTTTAATGCCTGTTAATATTTAACACAGAATTTGCTGTTTCACTGCGGCTAACTCATATTTCATGTATTTTCTTCATAACTGTTTATAAAACAAAAATTATGACTACTAATTAAAACATAACCCTAAAAATTAGAAAAAAACTGATTTTTACACCGCTTGCGAGGTAATCAATTTCACACATTCCCGTTACGAAAATGAAAATGTCGATTTCAGAATCTGTTTCTCTGATAAAAATGACTTAACAACTTCTTCTATGGAATTTGAAATGGATTTGAAACAGTTCTCAAAAAGGGTCCTTTTTCGGAGCATTTTAGCCAGTTGTACTACCTTAAATATCTCAAAAACATCATTAAACAATTATATATAGAAAAAGCGGGCAAAATCAAACGGAAATCAGTTCTGGTTCGAATTTATGATCATTGTGCACGTCATTTTAATATAGTCAATAAATCGACTTGGACTTGACTAGATAAAGGAAGCTAAAAAAAATGATTTCGATTGAGTGATATTCCTCAAAGAAAACTTCAGGATAAAACTATTGATCGCTGTAAAGCTTTAACTGATTTTAATTTCGAGATTCAATTATGATAAAGATAATTTTGTGCCAGTATTTTATCAAACCATTTCTTGCATATTTTATCAAGCGTGCGTGGAATAAATAAAAAGGTAGAAAATTTTCTTGTACAGTGTAAATGTTGACATAATGATTTGTAAGCAGTATCGCCGCAAATCAGAACTGCATGTATCCTTGGCCTGATAAGAGAGCCTCGCTAAATAAATTGCACTCTCAATGTTCAAACTACCGTAACAAACAGATCAGCAAAGAAGCAGTGTTATTTTATTTTATCTTAAGCCTATCTTGTGGGGTAAAATAAAGTTTGTTGTTGTTGTTGTTGTTGTTGTTGTTGAAGTTTAGTAGTTTATCTTTTATGTTAACGAGAACAATGTAAATGTCATCAGCTTGACTGTGTAGTTTTATGTATTAAATAAATATTTTGGTGAAGCCCTGAAAATACCGTGTACAAGATACAATAATTTACGTTCACTTTTAGATATAATTTGCCAGGTACGGGTCGCACTACAGCCAATTTTGACCAATTTTGTTTATTCAAGTATCAAATCTGTCAACACGTAACGTAAAAATCGTAAAATACAGTGCGACCCCCAGTTTCAATTTTTTGCCAATTTTTTTGCGAATTGCCAAATTTTCGCCAATCTTCAAAGAAGCCGAAGTGTTGCCTTGGAGCCGACTAAAGTTTTGAAAATCACACAATTTTGTTATTTTAGCCCGTTTTAAGAGAGCATCTCCAGAAAAATCGAACTTTGACCGGCAAACTTCAAAATTTCAAAATCGCTCAAACTTTGGCTTTTAGTAGTTCATATTGAGTTATTCATCGCTATGTGGTTTGTTTGTGAAATATGTTTTTGTTTCGGCAAAAAATGACGAAAATCAATTTCAGGGCTCCATACAAGAAAATTTGGCTTGAAAATTAGCCATTTTTAAACAAACCGCTTGCCTTAACTATTAATCCAGAAGACATCCACTTGATATCAGCGTATTCTATGACTTTTCCAGGGTCTATTTTACAATTTCCATAAAGATTGAAAAACTTATGACACTGAGAGAGGCCTGAAAAAAATCCCCCTGTTTCTCTATGGCAATTACTAGCTCGATTGAAAAAATATTTACCCTACTACCTTTATCACAAATCAAATGAAATTTAGGAATTACACTAAGGAGGAAATGGCCTTTCAACTGATATAATTTTTTTTCTGGGGAAATTATATTGCGCTCTGTGAGAGAGCGCTCAAAATGGCCGAAAAATGATATACGTGACTAGTGGATTGCGTGACATACCGTGACCGTAGGACATATTTCAGTGCTGCTTTAGTCAAAGAAATGGTAAAATCCAAATTCCTGCCTTGGGGATATTAAAAAACACTTTCTTTTGAGAATCTCAGTATTTTTCGTACATCATTGATGCTTCCCACGATGATGTGACGTAAGAAAATGGTTTATTTCACTGTGTGAATTGTACTTTGGCTTATAAGAAATTATCTGATATCCACGCTATTTGAACTTAATCTTGTGTAATCTTGTTGTTTTTCTAACATTCATTCTCAGCTAAACACTTCTCCGGTTGGGTACTAATTTACATATCATACATGTATGTGTTACAAGAGGGTTACCAACTTTAAATGTATAAATACTAGGGTGGATCTAAGGGGTGGGGTCAAGGGTTTCTGGACCCCCTTTTCCATGATGGTAGATACTTTAAGAATAAACAAATTACATTGCTTTACGCGTTTTGACACCTAGCGGGAATTGTATCTATTTCTACATTTACATATAAATATAATTTCTTTTTCATCCATACTGTTGTCAGAACTTACTCATTTAACATGGAATTGTATCTATTTCTATTTGCACACGAAATGTTCTATGACAAGGCCATGTTTCAAATTGGAGAGAGAACCAGGAAGAAGGACGATCGACCGACGTCTCTAAAGCGATAAGGATTGCGAAAGATAGCAACGGGGAGAGATTATTCGCGTACGGCTATGGCGATTTTCTCACGAGCCAGCAAATTAATAATAATAATAATAATAATAATAATAATAGATCAGCTGTGAAAAAGAATCACAGCTGGTGTAAACCTATGTGCGATGCAGTAAATAAGGTTGTCAAAGGTTGCAGACTGGCAACCGAAAGCTCATATTTTTAAATTTTTAACCAGAGAACGATTTTTTAAATTTTTACAATAAAATATGTACATAAATAATTGTTCTTATAAAAATAGTCTAAAATATTTATAATTTAAAAAGGAAAGAAGAAATATTCCAAAAATATAAAGTTACATATCGAAAAAGAAAAAGAAGAAAAAGAATATGACAATTTTCATCTAACTCTAAAAAGTATCGATGATTATACGAAAAATCTGACTATATAATTATATAAATTTCCCTGAGAGACGAGCTTAGTAAGCCGGCGCTTTTCAAAGATAGTTTTCCAAAGGGTATTTAAATTAGTTTAACCCTATTCTGCCTGGGGGGGGGGGGGGGGGGGGCGGAAAGTGCCGGCGCTGATTTAATACCTTTATTACTTTAAGGAAATGTAGCCAAACTTTGTGACTTTTCCTAAAAATTATCTGGGAACATGTTGGTGCGTCAATGTTTTGATCACGTGACTTGACATTTCCATAGCTATCAATTTTTGACAGGTTGTTTTATTCAAATTAGGTGTTTTTCATCTAATTATTTCGGGTTTTATGTGATTTGCTTTTTATTAAGTGTCTTCCAAAATCTTTACAGTTTCTGTATCCTTATATTTTCTTGATTTTTTTCAAATCAAATTTGGAGATTTTCTGACATTTCCGAAAGATTTAGCAATCCAAGATGGCGGATCCAAGATGGCGGATTTTTTAAACGTATGACGTCAATTTGGCGTGATATGACGTCGTGATCGACACGTGACTGTTACCAAAATAAACATTTTTTGATGCTTTACACACCATATAAGTTTCATTTCTTTTGCATAAATACTTATGAAGATATATTGGGGGGGGGGGGGCACATTTCTGCCCCCCCCTCCCCCAGGCTCATGAATGAAAAACAAAGCCCAGGCAGAATAGTGTTAATTTAGTTGGTACTCAAAGATGTTACAGATAACAAATAACAGTCTTTATTGTCACATGTTAAATGAGTAAGTTCTGACAACAGTATGGATGAAAAAGAAATTATATTTATATGTAAATGTAGAAATAGATACAATTCCCGCTAGGTGTCAAAACGCGTAAAGCAATGTAATTTGTTTATCCTTAAAGTATCTACCATCATGGAAAAGGGGGTCCAGAAACCCTTGACCCCACCCCTTAGATCCACCCTAGTATTTATACATTTAAAGTTGGTAACCCTCTTGTAACACATACATGTATGATATGTAAATTAGTACCCAACCGGAGAAGTGTTTAGCTGAGAATGAATGTTAGAAAAACAACAAGATTACACAAGATTAATTAACAATTATTCGCCGAAGTGGAGGTGGATAGTGGTGGATATTTACCGAGCCGCTTAAATATCCACCACTTTTCACCGACACTGAGGTGAATAATTGTTTTAGTATATACTAAACCAGTGAAATAGCTAGCTCAAAAATTATAGATTTATTTTACCGCGAAAAATCGGAAAAATCCTTCAAAAGTGGAAGCCTACGCGCGCGACCGAGGACAGCGCGGGAAAAGTCACATGACAACATCAGACGATCAACAAGTCTCTTATGTTGAATGAATTTTGACGATTTCAAGGAGAAAATTATTCTTTTTTCCGTTTTTACTGATGGACCAAAAGCGACGAGTTCTATTTTCTCGTATTTTACAAGTTCTGTCGGTTACTATTGCCTGAGAAACTGATGTTGAAGCTGCAAGTGCCGTTATAAACTGAACACTGAAGATGGTCGCTGCTAACCGAAGACGGTTTCGTAATTCCAGTTCAGTTATTTCTCACATGTGGCTGCATCCATCGTCTGATGTTACTGCTGTTAATTTACTGGAGGGGAGAAGCAGTAAAGTTTTGAGAAGCCACAGCACTTTGGACAAATAACGGCAACCAGAATATTTTCTAGCGTAGTGAGACCGAGATTAGTCGATCCGAATACAAAACTAAATCGTTGGCAGGATTGAAACTAATTACAGGGACTTCTTGTTTTTTTGAAAGACACTGCTGTATTCAGGATTCAGGTAGGAATTGTATTTTAAAGTTAGTTGGACTGGACAGCGTTTGGAACCACTTCATTTGAAGACTTAACTGTTCGAAATATTTAACTGAGCGTTGCCACTCTAGCTATCGATAGTATAGAACAAAACATTTTGTTGTAAGACATTTTTGGCGATTTTATTTAGTAACACGACTAAAATTGCTGCTAATGAACACCTCTAAATATCTTTACGTATTTTTGATAACACAGTGACGTGCAGCGGCCTCGTTTATGGAAGTAATTTCTGCTTTGATCAAAGAAGCAAAACGCACGGCCATTTTGTTTTGCTCGGAGGTGAATAGCAAAGACTATTCACCTCCATAGCTAGCCAATCAGAACGCGCGAAAAAGACTATTCACTGGTTTGGTATATACTAAGTTCAAATAGCGTGGATATCAGAGAATTCTTAATAAGCCAAAGTACAATTCACACAGTGAAATAAACCATTTTCTTACGTCACATCATCGTGGGAAGCATCAATGATGTACGAAAAATACTGAGATTCTCAAAAGAAAGTGGTTTTTTTTAATATCCCCACAGGCAGGAATTTGGATTTTACCATTTCTTTGACTAAAGCAGCACTGAAATATGTCCTACGGTCACGGTATGTCACGCAATCCACTAGTCACGTATATCATTTTTCGGCCATTTTGAGCGCTCTCTCACAGAGCGCAATATAATTTCCCCAGAAAAAAAAATATATCAGTTGAAAGGCCATTTCCTCTTTAGTGTAATTCCTAAATTTCATTTGATTTGTGATAAAGGTAGTAGGGTAAATATTTTTTTCAATCGAGCTAGTAATTGCCATAGAGAAACAGGGGGATTTTTTTTCAGGGCCTCTCTCAGTGTCATAAGTTTTTCAATCTTTATGGAAATTATAAAATAGACCCTGGAAAAGTCATAGAATACGCTGATATCAAGTGGATGTCTTCTGGATTAATAGTTAAAGCAAGCGGTTCGCTTAAAAATGGCTAATTTTTCAAGCCAAATTTTCTTGTATGGAGCCCTGAAATTGATTTTCGTCATTTTCTGCCAAAACAATAAATTATTTGACAAATGAACCACATAGCAATGAATGACTCAATATGGACTACTAACAGCCAAAGTTTGAGCGTTTTTGAGTTTTCACATTTTTGCCGCTATTTTCCGATTTTTGTCTGATTCTTGTGGAGACGCCTCTCTTAACCATTAAACTGTCATTCACGCAAGATGCTATGTTTTGATAATTAAGATTCGCTAGTTTAGCGCGTGCAATTACGGGACAAAATAATTTTTTACCTGGTTTCATCTGACTCTTTTAATAATTATTTCGACGAAAACGAAAGAACATGACATCGATATTACGCCGCGAATGTCTATGACTACACTGGGTCTGATCGAAACCAAATTTACCGGCGGCAATTTGGAGAAACAATTCGTCTCAAGTCCAAGACAATCTCCTTCGATTGCAATTGAAGCCAGCAGCAAAGAAAACGACCGAAAACCAAAAAAGCGAAGTACGAAACCATGGTCCCAAGCCGTTTAAGTTTACATTTACATCAATCAGGAGAGTTTTGGAAAACACATCTTGGTTTGGAGTGCGACCACCACCAAAATTTGGCACTTGCGAATTTTTTTGCCAATTTTTCCTCGCCAAAAATTACAAAATTGTTTATGTAAAACAAAATTGGCTGTAGTGCGACCCGTATATTTTTGCGCAGATCTCTAATGTGCCTCATTTGTCCCACAAGCTGTTTTGATAGTAGACCTGAAATCGGCCTGGATTGAATGAAAGTCAACTGCTTCAAGACTAAGAATTCATACCTGACTATCAATATACACCGCGTGTTTCCCAGTTTTCTACCCTGTTTCCCGTTTCACGACGGTCTGGGCTGCCGCGCGGTTAATTTTTGTTCGCGTATTCCACGCATCTTTCTCGCTTCCCGCCTCGTCGCTGCATTCGGGAATGTTCTGTCACTGAAATTCCGAGGTTTGTTTAGAAAAGGAAAAAAATATATATTTGTTTAATGACCTTTCTAATTTCGAAGAAAAGCTCGCAGAGATATAATAATAACGATTTATTATTTTTTTTCATTTCAATTAAACATTCAGATACTCAATATTATGGAGAAGATAAGAACATTGATTCCAGAGACTTTTTTGCTGTTGAAAAGTTTATAATCACCCAGTCCTGAATATAAAAACCAATGAAGCTTGGAATAAACACAAAGGTGGACAAGTGTGATTGGGCTGAAGTAAAACTGGCAAGAGAAAAATTCATGTTCAGGTTTACAGAGTCACCTTGTCAATATAGAAACATAGCTGGATACGGGGGAAAGTCATACCGACATCAAAAATCGTTCTCAAGCGAAGCTTGTGAAGACAACGCCTCAATAAAATGCGCTCGACTATGGTTGTTCCTTTTTCTGCTATCCTCTATGATCGCGATTTTAAGCATAGCTGTTGATGGCGGGAATACTTCATCCGTGTCAAACAAAACTTCCCGCCAAACTGGACGACAGGACAATCATCTGCAACGTGGTACAAGAAATCGCACTCCAAGGAAGCTATCAAACCCCTTGAAGCGACTCTGCTGGCGTCTCTGGAGAAAACGTTTGAACAGCTCATAGCCTCAATGAACAGAACAACCCATGGAAATCCCTCTGGTAAAATCTCGGACCTGAAGCTTCTTTATTCCAATTTGATATCTTTAATTGTTTTGTTTCGATTTGTTGCTCTCTTCACTTTCTTTTTATTGTAGGTCAGTTATTTGGTTCGTGTAAGGTACATTTACGAGAATCACAAGTAAGTTCCACAATTTCTGTATCACCTCTAATCATTTTGAGCATTAATTATAAAGGCAAGTTTTAATTAGGCAACACAATTTCAACTGCGGTGGAAAGTTAAGAACAAAAGAGAATAAATGAGATCTTTCATAGTTATATTTCAACTTTAAAAGAAGTGGTAAAGGCCTGAAAATTTAATCTCTCAGCGACTCTTTTAGGGGGGCAAAAATCTTGTTATTAGCTTGAAAAAAAACTTTTTTCATAACGCGGAAATGTATATTTTTTAAAACATACTCTTTCACATATCCCTTCAGCTGGTTTTGAAAAACACTTACTGAATTTATATAATTTTTAACAGGTCGCAAGGAAACAAAGCTTACTTGCTCCAAGTAGACTCTAAGAAGGTCCACGTGTACTGTCACATGACGAGCTCTGGCCTTGGTGCATGTGGAGGTGGTTGGATGGACGCTGGTCATGAAAATTGATGGCTCTAAGGTAATTTTGGACCTAGGAATTCACTGAGCTCGCCATCAGCTTTGGTCATGCAGATTTGTTGCTAAGCAACACGTCATACCATTTCTAGTGCTATGCTGACGTGGAAACTTATGGTTCATTTTACGTTGGAAAAGAACAATTATTAAATTTTCGAGTACTTCTACAAACAGTTGTACTTGTTTCCATACATTTTTGGGAGAAAAGAAGAATGACTGTATGCGCATTCTCGTCTAAGCAATCATACTCTTAAGACATAAATAACTGACTACTCAAACCCAAGCACAAAAATGGCCAAGGTCTACATAGCTTACTGTGTTGTTGGTATATATATATATATATAGGGACTTAACTTTGTGTGATGATGAATACTCAACTGCGATGATCATTTGTTCATTTAACTTAACTTTGTGTGTTAACTATTTTTGTTTCATTTTTTTCTTTTGTTAATCAGCCAACCTTTTCATTACGATTCCAAACTCTGGAGCAACAAGATCGACTTCAACCTTCCAGGAGGAAAGACTGGCTTTGACACTCACGAGACCAAGTTGCCGACCTACTGGAGCACCACCCTTCTCCAAGATCTGTCTCGGTATGAGGATCGGCCAGCAGATGAAGTTCATTGTTATTAACAAGCACGCCAACTCACTGCACTCACTGATTGCTGATGGGAAATACCGCGCCAGTTCACTGGTGTCGTAACACTTGGAAAAAGCTGATTGGTTCCACAGGCCTCCTTACAGAGCTACTGTAACAAGGAAGGTTTCAATGGCAGCTGGTGACAACTTGCATTCAAAAGCAAGAATTGGTATTATTGGTAACGGAAGTAATGATTGCAATAGCTGTGACTCCAGGATCGGGTTTGGTACTGGAGGATATCCTTCCAGACATCACAACCAACACGTGTGGAAACGAGGCAAAACACGGAGGAGACAATGGAGACAAACACATCAAAACCATGGGATACATCTTGACTCAGTGACACTCGCAAGCAACTTAATTCGTCTTGCTTTTTGTCATTTTTTGTATTAATTTGAGTAGTTTTTCATAAATGACGAATCAACTAAAAGAGATTGTAATACTGTAATGCGTAGTAAGAGGCACATATTCATTTTCTTGAAACTTTAAACGTGAATTTGTAGTGCATAAAAGTGTTAAAAAATAAAATTGGTGATGGGACAAAGGGACTCAGTGGTATTTGTGGAAGCAATAATTCTCAAGTAACCGGATAAAAACAGTACAAATTTAAATCTACGTTGTGCGCAAATGAAACCAGAAAAATGTGGTCAAACATAGAACTAACAGTTGAACCATATCTCAGAACAATCAGGAATCCCAAGATCTGATGTCCTTTGAGAATTCCATCAGTATACATCGAGTTCGGCTTTGTAGGCGCTTTATTTTGGAAATTCAGTTTGCCAGATCCTGGACCCCCAAATCGATTCCTTTTCAGTCATTTTCCAAGACAGCAGTCATTTATTTTTCATTACAGTTAGGTCCCCAAATGTAGGAAACATCTCGGAAAAGATCTTCAAAGCGTCTGGTCCACGTAGCTACCAATCTGTTATAGCAATTTATCTCCTCGGGGAAGAAAGTCTTTCAGTGTAAAAATACCCTTATTTTAAAGAACGAAACCGATTCAGTCTTAAATTCACAACATCAATTAAAAATAATTCAAATTGGGTCATATTGACAAGAAAGAAACTGTTTTTTATGCAGAACTCAAATTGTACCAAATAATAAATTCATCATTCAATCATCCATCCAAGGGATCTGTAATGACTTAGACAAAACAGACGCGCACATACGTTTGCCAGTAACAAAAGGCGAGCAAACATTCTTACTAAATTCCACCAAAACTTTACTCACTGTATCAGAGGCAATCTCGTTCCCAGAGTCCTCGTTACCCTTGTCCAGCGGTGGAGCGGCCAACCAGGACCTCTGGGATAGAGTGATCCGCCTGACTTGGCAGTAGAGCCCGAAGTCCAAGAATCCTGTCATGGCGGATCGCTTCCCCCCAGAGCTCCTTGTTGGCCGAGGTGATTATATAACGAGGACTCTGGGAACGAGATTGTATCAGAGGACATCATGAAACTCATGCATTACGCTAGTACAGTCCCTCGATCGATTCGCTCTCTCGCTTCTTTACTTCCTGCATGTGTTGCAATGGGAAGAGGATCGAGGGAAACTTGCATACGCATGCTCCAAGTAGACCAATCAGAAACGATTAGCTATTGCGTTATCTATTCGCCGTTTCAGGGATGGTGCGTATTGTTCATACATGTTTGACGCTTGCGCACGCCAGAATCTCTATGCCGCCACGCCGAATGAAGAACACTGAAGCGTCGAAATCCACACAAAAAAAAATATAGTTTCCTCGAAACTATACTTCTAGAGGCAGGCAGCTCAAAGAATCGGTTACGACTTCGCAACTAGTAAAATTAAACGCATAAAATTCAAAAATACAGCAAGTCGTTTATAATTACTATTCGCATTATTTTGTGGAGAATAATATATCCCATATCAAAATGTTTTGTTCTCGCATTGTTTTGTAGAGAACTACAAATCCTTTTTGTTTGCGCATGCTCCTTTACCTTTGGTTTCAGGGGGGGGGGGGGACAGGGAGCTAGTATACATGCGAAAAACGAATAGTTGGTGATTGGTCTACGCAGCATGCGCATGCAAGATTCCCTCGAGCTTCTTCTCAGCGCCAATCGGAAGTAAAAAGCAAGAAAGGAGTGGCATCAACAAAGAACAACGCGTCATTATTACATAAATTGTCTGTTGTCTGGGTCGCCTTAAGCAATATAACAATGTTCAGTTGACATATGAACTATGATGGAGGGTTGGAATAATTGCAAAACCATCGAGTCGACAGAAATCAACCGTTATTTTCACGCTTATGTCTATTACATAATTTGAACAAACTTATAGAAGGAGAAGGATTTAACAATTTGCAAGGAAATTGTGCCCAAGTAAGAGTGAGGCAACATCCTGGTTCAGTGACGATTGAAAGAAGTGACCTGAACGTATAATAGTTCCACATGCTTCTTCAGAAATATCCATATACATTCCTCCAGGTTGAATAAATCACAAGAGATTGCCAGACTATAATTGTGGGTCATTGTGAGGCAGGAATCGTCTGTTCCGAAAACCTTTATCGATTATATATTTCAGCTTATCTGGATTCTGAATTAATTCGCACGTTCGTCTAGGAAGTTAACTCTGAATATGCGTGCTTAGGATGTTGTTATCATGACGTGTGAAGTTTGAGTTTACTTGAACCATTCAATAAAGAAACTTCCTAGGTATGAAATGTTTTGTTTTAAAATACGTCTCGAAATCAATGGGATACACAACAACAAGAAACCAGTTTAATACAACCACTCCTGCTTAATTTGACACTAGTCACTGATTGGTCCAGCACAGATAATGACGATGACGACTCCCTTTCTTGATTGATTTTTAGATACTGTTGAGGGTCAGTCTTAAATTATCCAAAGTGGCTGGCATATCTCATTACATCAGTAGAAAGGGGCAAAAATGACATTTCAAAGCCATGAAATGACTGTTGTTGTTGTTGTATGAAGAAAGCAGGATATCTACAAAATAAGCTTTTGCAGCCTTTTTATACACAACTAAGATGTTTGTAATGAGATGTAGTAAACCGCAAAGTGTATGACATTCTCTCCATTGATTAACCTGCTATGTCTTTTCAAACAATCATATTTAATTTTCTCTGGAAGGGTCCTGATAAAATCGCCAGAACGGCGGAAATAAATAGTTTTGAATACGGTGGCCTAAACGTAACTGATCTTGCGACGTCAATCAAATCCCTCCGACTTTCATGGATCGCAAGACTCCTTAGCGAGGATTCCTACCCCTGAAAAGCCTATTTTTTATATTTATTAAAACCTTTTGGTGGATACTTTTTTTTCTCTATTGTGACTATAATATTAATGATTAAAACGTTTCCCCAATATTTTATAAGGAGATGTTACAATGGTGGTCAGATTTTCGCTTTAAATTTGTTGTAAGTCCTATTCGCGAAATCATCATTTGGAACAATCATAAGATTAGAGTTAACGGTAAACCTATATATTATCATCATTATAATAGTGCCAATATGGTTATTTTACAGCGCGGACACTCGAACCGTGAACGCTTTGGCTTTATTTTGGCTTTATTTTGGCTTTATTTTGGCTTTATTTTGCTTTATTTTGGCTTTATTTTGACTTTATTTTGACTTTATTTTGACTTTATTTTTGACTTATTTTGTATTTTTTTCAGAAAAAAATACAAAATAAGTGAACATAAAGTCAAAATAAAGTCAAAATAAAGTCCAAAATAAAGCCAAAATAAAGCCAAAATAAAGCCAAAATAAAGCCAAAGCGTTCACGGTTCGAGTGTCCGCGCTGTAAGCGACTTAAAGTTTGATGTGAGTAATACAGAGTCCTTTGAACTAGCAAGACTAAATGGTTTAAGATATTCTAACTTTCTGACCTGGACTGGTGTTCGCTGTGCTGTACCAAAACAACTAAGAATTCGAAGCCGCGAAGTTAATATGGATCGTCTTAGAGCACTACAATTTCAAATCGGTGAAAAAATGTTTAATTCAGCACTAAAAGTAGAGATTTCTATGTTCTTCTTATATGAAATAAGGTGACAGAGTCCAGAGGCTTCATAAAGTTGAAATCCAAATTTTCTATTGATGATGTTGAAGCAAGATAAGCTTTCTCCTTAATGAGATCTGGTATCTGTGAAACATTTGTGCAATGTTTTCAGTTCAGTATATTGAATGACATTACATTTACAAACTCCCGTTTAGCTAAGATAGGTATGATACAAAGTGATCTATGCACTTTTTGCAACACATTTCGAGAAACAATCGATCATCTATTTCTTCGCTGTGTTCATTCCCGTGCATTTTGGGATGGATTTGAGTCTTCAAAGGACACTTGACATGAAAACTATTTTAATCGGTGTCACAGATACTAAATGTCTTTTGTTTAACTATTTAATTGTCTTGGGTAAACTACATTTATGGAACTGTCGTAGAAATAATAGTCTTCCTTCTTTTCCTACCTTTCAAGAACTTGCAAAACAAAAATATAAAACTGAACGTCTCATTGCTCTGAAGTGTAATAATAATCTGAAGATGTTTAAGGCTAAGTGGATATTTTTTCAAAAACCTAATTTATAAATGCATGTACCATAGGTGTAAAAACTAATAACAAACAGTGGAAAACAACTTGTGTAAGTTTTGCATTCTAAATATCGTATTGTAAGTAGTGTAAGAATCGTATTGTAAGTAATGTAAGTAAGTTGTGTAAGTATCGCATTGTAAGTTGTGCAAGTATCGCATTGTAAGTACGTATTCGTATTGTAAGTAGTACTTTTGTGTTGCAATTAATAAAAAAACCTGCTATGTTTTAAGAGAGGCTGTCACTAACAATCAGACATATCGCGGCAAGGGTGGAAAATTCGATTTCTCTCTTATTTTAATGTTTGATAGGCTAGGGTATAACAAAAATCACTGGATACTTCTTTTGGCAAAATATCCTTTTATTTGAAAGAAAAGTGCAAATAACCAAATTCCGTTGAAAATCACCATTTGAGGCGTCAAATTATTGCACGAGTTTGTTACCCTCGCAAGCAAAAACGAATGATTCTACGTTCTTTAAAACACTGAAAACGTTTTGTGCAATGTCTAACTATTTGCCACAACGATTTTGGGAAATATTCCGTTGTTTTTTCCATACAAAATAATTTAATTACGAAGGCATAGATTTCACTCACGGTAAAAGTACCTCGTGAATAAAATATATTTTCACCATGTGCTAAACCTTCAAATGGATTAAGCTTCTGGCGGTTGAATTACAAAAGGGTGGCCTCGAGATTGCTGCAAAAATTTCTTTGGGGTAACGGTTGAGAGCGGCGCGAGATCATTTCAAAGTCCGTTGAAAATCCGGTTATTTGACCTTTAGCGGTCAAGCTTGTGCGGGTCACGCATACAATTTCGTCCGCCGTGTCATATGTTTTAACCCATATGAGATTGAAATAACCACATATCAAAACATTGCGAAATATTCTTACCTTATTTGCTGTAGAAGACAGTTCCACTGTTCATTTTAGTGTGATTATCTTGTCGTTCGTCGTATATTAGTTCTGTTTATAACGTCCGATGAACACCGCCAACTGTCAACATTCGAAAACAGTCGAACGCAACACCAATCTTTGTAAACATTCGACACATTTCATCATCACGGCATCTTGTTCAACGGTTTAGTCATTTGTTGAATGTTCCTCGGTTTTTAGTGCACTAAAACTAAAAGATAAGATCACACTGGAAAGGATAGGACCACAAACATGTCGGCGCTTTTACAGCTGTTTATACCTGGGTCGTCACGCAACGCTATTTTCATCGGCATTTCAGTAGGTGGGGGAGGGGCGAGGGCGGCGGCAGGGCGAAAAAGGCTGATAACACTTTCAACTGAAATACCAGGAGCCCATTACCAGGAGCCGCTCTGCTGACAATACACATGATTATGATCCAACTTCAGTAGTACGTTTTAGCACTGTCATCCTACTTTGCTGCAATTTTCTTCTGTTCTGGACGGATGGAAGGGTCTTATAACAGGATACCGTGTGGCACCAGGAGCCATAATCAGGGACCTGGCTCCAGCTCCTGGTGGCACTAAATTTTTGCGAATTCTAATTTGTTCTATTTATTCCGGATCAGCCCAAAAAGGTTGTCCCAAAAACGTATTCCTGCAAAAACCTTCTTCCGCAAAAATTAACTCCAGTTTGAAATTATAAATATTAGACATCTTCCGTCAACTGGTGCCGCGTTCTTATCGCTGCTTCGACCATTATTGTCTCTGGCTTTCAGTCAGTCGAGTTCTTCATGTACTGGATGATTTCAACGCCCAACCCATTTGTAACACTGAACAAGCAGGAATCTACAGAAAGGCCTGGCCTGATGTGTTCCAGAATCTTCTACAAGATTTTCAACAATGGCAACACCTTGTTCTAACTTTGTAGCACATAGACTGGGACAAATTCTTAGAAAGGCTGCTATTTAAAATTCTGTTGCAAACTTGAGGAAAAGTTGGTAAATACACTTTTTGCCAACGAGAGAGCCGAGCGAAAACGCGAGTCTCTCGAGGCGGCAGGTATAACGCCGTGCGTAGTTTGAAGATCTTAGCAGAAAAAATCTCATTAGCCTATGAATAGGCTCCGCGGTGGGGATGGGGTGGAAGGAAAACTGCGAGCGAAAGCGAGCCCCGAGTGTAAGTGAGCCCCGAGCGAGCCGCAGCTAATTCATAGGCTAAAATCTCATGTCCAACTGTGAAATGTGCCGTAAGTGATTTTCGGTATGTAAGTGAGATTTTTTTGACCATATATGGTTGTGGTTAATTTTTAATTGTGACGTCTTACGCCCTCAACTTCAGACATACCGAATCTTCGCAGACTGACCTATGACGTATGACAGGAGCATATCACTCCGGAGGAGTGCTGATTAATGACAACAGCATAGTTACACCTTTGGCTATTTTTAGAATCCGTCTCCCGCGATAAGATTTCCGTGTATATCCGCGGACGATAGCGAGAATTCGTAGTAACGACATTCCGCCGTTCTAGTTCTTATTCCACGTTCTTCTCGTCCATTCCTGGTTTATTTTTAATCTGAAACATGAATGACAACCTCGTCCCCGTGCTCGCAACGGGTGATTTTCGTGGCAAAAGTAATTCTAAAAATAGCTCAAGGTGTAACTACGCCGTGTCATATAGGCCCAATAAAGGAGATGGAGGCTCCAGGGTGATATGCTCCTGCCTATGAATAGCCTTGTTGGATTTTTAAGGACTGGACTGGACTACATTACTTATAGACAAGATAGAACAACATGGACGTTTGCTCAATGTATTCGGATTTCAATACCAATGGCATCAGGTTTAAAGTTATGAAATTAACCGAGGAGACTTATAAAGAAATCATTAATTAATTGATTCGGAATATTGCAACATTCTCAATTCATTTCATCCTTTACATACAAACCTTATCAACAAAAATTACTATTTCGCTCGTTGGCACTTAGCGATAGGTACAACTAGTTTAGATGAAAATTATGTACTGAAAATGAAAACATTGTTTACCAAGCTGGATTTTGAAATCTGGCTCAAATATGGGACATGGAAACAAGGCTAAACTGTTTTCCTCTTTTTAAACGAGTACGTCGCATATGGCGCATCTTTAAAAAAAGTTCGCCGCTCGCAATCCGTCTTAATCTTCACCATCGTTAACCATCCTTGTTCCTGTTTGGTTTATTATTACCTCTTTGGTGTTTCTCTACCTTAGTAAACTATTATTTTGAGGCTTTCTTTAATCTGAAGGTGATGTTGCACTTCGCAAAAATGACTTAAAATATCGTAACATAGCTCCTTTAACCAGTTTGGAATCGAAATATTTTGATTCCCAATTCAGCTAACTATAATATTTTTATTCTCAACAATGCAAATTAAATTGATGGTGAGTGCTTTACTTAGACACGTCACATCGAAACAATTTTCATCCACTACTGTACGTCCACTAACTCGAATTCCGGAAATTATTTTTGATGGACTAGAGAGATAGTTGTCGACAACTATTCAGTTATCGATCATAAAAAGTAGTCGATAACAGAAAAGCCAGTGTGTGCAGCTAGTTATCGATAACTAAGGGGCTTAGTTATCGATAACTAGCTTCGCACACTGTCTTTTTTGTTATCGACTACTTTTTATGATCGACAACTAGATAGTTGTTGACAACTATCTCTACTAATCTCTCTTGCGTTGTGATTCTATGGATGGAGAACTTGCAAACAACTGTGCAAACAACTGCTATGCGCAGGGAATTTGCACTGCAGAAATTGAGTCATGCAAAAAATATCTGAAGGTAATTTGGGCCTCCACAGACTAGGCCAACTGTTATCTATAACTATTTAGTTGTCGATAATAAAAAGTTGTCGATAACAAAAAAGCCAGTGTGCCAAGCTAGTTATTTTTGCGGAAGAGGGTTTTTGCGGGAATACATTTTTGGGACAACCTTTTTGGGCGGATCCGGAATAAAATAGCAAAAATTAGAATCTGCAAAAGTTTAGCATGTTTAGTGCCACCTGGAGCCAGGTCCTTGATTATGGCTCCTGGTGCCACACGGTATCCTGTTATAAGACCCCTCCATCCGTCCAGAACAGAAGAAAATTGCAGCAAATTGCAGAAGAAAATTGCAGCAAAGTAGCATGACGGTACTAAAACGTGCTACTGAAGTTGGATCATAATCATGTGTATTGTCAGCAGAGCGGCTCCTGGTAATGGGCTCCTGGTATTTCAGTTGAAGTGTTATCAGCCTTTTTCGCCCTGCCGCCGCCCTCGCCCCTCCCCCACCCACTGAAATGCCGATGAAAATAGCGTTGCGTGACGACCCAGGTATAAACAGCTGTAAAAGCGCCGACATGTTTGTGGTCCTATCCTTTCCAGTGTGATCTTATCTTTTAGTTTTAGTGCACTAAAAACCGAGGAACATTCAACAAATGACTAAACCGTTGAACAAGATGCCGTGATGATGAAATGTGTCGAATGTTTACAAAGATTGGTGTTGCGTTCGACTGTTTTCGAATGTTGACAGTTGGCGGTGTTCATCGGACGTTATAAACAGAACTAATATACGACGAACGACAAGATAATCGCACTAAAATGAACAGTGGAACTGTCTTCTACAGCAAATAAGGTAAGAATATTTCGCAATGTTTTGATATGTGGTTATTTCAATCTCATATGGGTTAAAACATGTGACACGGCGGACGAAATTGTATGCGTGACCCGCACAAGCTTGACCGCTAAAGGTCAAATAACCGGATTTTCAACGGACTTTGAAATGATCTCGCGCCGCTCTCAACCGTTACCCCAAAGAAATGTTTGCAGCAATCTCGAGGCCACCCTTTTGTAATTCAACCGCCAGAAGCTTAATCCATTTGAAGGTTTAGCACATGGTGAAAATATATTTTATTCACGAGGTACTTTTACCGTGAGTGAAATATATGCCTTCGTAATTAAATTATTTTGTATGGAAAGAACAACGGAATATTTCCCAAAATCGTTGTGGCAAATATTTAGACATTGCACAAAACGTTTTCAGTGTTTTAAAGAACGTTGAATCATTCGTTTTTGCTTGCGATGATAACAAACTCGTGCAATAATTTGACGCCTCAAATGGTGATTTTCAACGGAATTTGGTTATTTGCACTTTTCTTTCAAATAAAAGGATATTTTGCCAAAAAAAGTATACAGTGATTTTTGTTATACCCCAGCCTATCAAACATTAAAATAAGAGAGAAATCGAATTTTCCACCCTTGCCGCGAAATTAAAATTTTGTCTGGTTATTAGTGACAGGCTCTCTTAATTGTGTTCAGAGCCTTTTAACGCATTAACAAAGCTGTCTAGTCGCGAAAAGGAAAAACAGAACTGCAACAAATTACCATAAATCATTCGCGTAGTAAATATTGTAATTGATTTTCTGTGAAAAGGATCTTTGAGATGTTGTGTTAACTATCTTTTTTAATTGATTAGTTTAAGTACCGGGCATAATTTGCTAGCCTTGATAAATCTTGAAACTTCTGAAATTATATAAATGAATTACCTACTGCAATTAATGTTTGAAGCCCTTTTCCATAAGGATTTTTAATTTTTATTTTAAGGAGAAAATCTTCAAATCTTCAATTTTCCTGGACAATTTCAGCCTTGGGCAAATATTACTGCCTCGTCGGATATCCTTTGATATTTTTTTCTGTAATTTATAATTATATTACGTTTTACTCTGGATTCGTCAATAAAGAAATATGATATATTTTACTGCATGCAATTAAATAACAAATTGTTATTTACACATATAACGCCTGTTGTTAAATTTGCAATCAATAATTCATCATCCTTTAAAGTAGCTAAACACAGCAATGAAATCACCTGTATATGAAGTATATTTTTACACCACAATGATAAGCCTAAATCCTCTCCATGCTTCTCGTCGAAAAGTCAAAATCACGAGCAACCCTGCTGAAAAACACACTCTATTTTTTGGGTTGTAATCGTGGGCCAGTCATTTAATTTGCAAAGCACAAATCGAATTTGTTTAACCAAGCAGTGAAACACTTGATTGATTGAAGTGACAGCTTTCAAGTCGCTATTGGCTAGTTTAATGCACTGTAGGGTGTGGGTGCGATAAGTTTCACAGTCTTGTCTCCCAGCTCTAGCCGTTAGACATATTTTACAATACTCCATCATGGTTCCTGCTTTCTGTATCTCTTTTGTTGCCTTCGTGGTTTTTTCTCTGATACTCGAGGTAACTCTCTCGCAAGGTTAGTTAGTTTTTTAATATTATTTCATTTCGGTCATGTTTTCAACTCTTTTTCTTTCAATAATGCACACTTCTACCGCGCATATATATATATTTTCAATGTTTCTGGATTTATTCCTTTAATTTAAATTGTAGTGCAGTGCAAATGTCTTTTCATCGGCGAATGTCGGAAATCTTGAAATAACTCGAGGAACATGAGACAAACCTGGTTATTTAGTGTGTTCGAAGGACATTGATTTCAGAATAGCCTAATGTTATAAGTAAATGTAGTGTACTGATACGTAAAATTATCCGGAATTATTACCAAAATACCACTGGAACTCATGCAATCCGATTAAAATGATTATTTATTAAACAACCACCTTATTTTTTGAGTTTAAACACCAGGCTTTCTTTCCCGCGAAAAGAAGCATTTTTGAACCGCGCGCTTGATCCTGCGTTGTATGTCGCGGGTCAATGACGAAGCCATTTGCGTTTTTCAACCGTGCTGCTATGACCTATACAAATTTCGCGTTAAAAAAAAAATTCTGAACATGGAATCCCTTCGTCAGGCAATTTATTTTCATAACATGACATTGAAAATAACAAATCTTTTTCAGACGACTGTCGTCAGTTGGAGTTCAGAGCCAGACAAACGGTTCACGGCAGACGTCTATTAAATCACGTGATACTGATCACTGACGTAATGTCACAGGACCTCTGCGAGTTATCATGCTACACGGAAGCCAATTGTTTCAGTTATAATTTTATGATAGGAAGTGTAACTGGAAAACACAAATGTGAACTGAATAATTCTACCCACGAAGGGCACGAGAACGAGCTGGAAAAAAACTCGAATTATGTATACCGTGGAGCAGAGGTAAAATACCGTTACGGCTTCCAATAAATCTTGTTCCCAGAGTCCTTGTTACCCTTGTCCAGCGGTAGAGCCAAGGACCTTTGGGAAAGAGTGAAACGCCTGACCTGCGCAATAAGACCGGAAGTCCAAGAATCATGTCGTCCGTTAGTTGAAACATGGAGTCGAACACATGCGCAGTAGAACCGGAAGTCCAAGAAGCCTGTCATGGCGGATCGCTTCCCCCAGAGGTCCTTGTTGGCCTTTCATCGCTGGAAAAGGGTAACGAGGACTCTGGGAACGAGATTGGCTTCCAACCATAAGTCCCATAACTCTCAAACACAACTTATTAATCGTGAGCGACGTCTTTTACGAATTATAAATTTGTAATTCACGTTTATAAATCGTACAATGTACGATTAAAAACCAAGCTTGGCAGGGTGTACAGCTAATAATAGTATAATCCACGACAAGCACCATGATCACCGCCATGAACACCATAACCACCACCATGACCACCGTGACCACCATGAGCACCGCCATGAACACCACCATGACCACCTCCACCATGACTATTATGACTACCATGACTACCATGACTACCATGACTACCATGACTACGATGGCCACCATGACCACCATGACCACCATGACCACCATGACTACCATGACCACCATGACCACCTTGACCACCAAACAACCATGACCACCATGACCACCATGACCACCATGACCACCATGACCACCATGACCACCATGACCACCATGATAGTAAGTCCATAATATCGGAAGTCATAAAACAACGAAACGTGTAGAAAAAAAACAGTTTACCAGGAAAGTTATCACGGTGCTGCGCACTGATTTAGCCTAATAAACCTGGTATTAATCGTTAATTCTTTATTTATTAATCGTAAAAGACGTAGTTTACGATGAATAAATAGAAAGTGCACCTTTAAGGATTAATAAGACCAAAGGGCGCAATGTTAGATTAGCTATGCAAAGTTCCAGTCCAAAAATAAAATTAAAAACCTTCCAAAATAAATAGTCACCTGCTCTAAACAGTTCTTGAAACACCAAATTAATTCCAATTATATTCTCCCCCACCCACCAAAAATAAGTCCACCGACATTTGGAGCCTTCCGATAAAGAATATTTCCCTTAATTCCCAACATTTCTTTTAAAGTCCCAATTATCAGTCCATCGTACACCCCTGCCACTACTAGTAGCGTATTTTAAGAGAAGATTTCCACAATTATCAGACAAAATCGAATTTCCGCGGCAAAGCTTAAAAACTCAAATTCGCTATCCTTTTGCATATAGGTAGTCCTTAGTGAGAACACAAACGCTATGTAGTTTTTTATCTCGGGATACGTCACATGACGTAATCTCGAGATATACATATGGCTTAGCGTCACGTGACTTGTCAACAGTTTTCTGTGAACAAAATTTGTCCACACTGATGGTCATGTAAGCCACAATGAATTGAACACTGGTTAGAATTTCAGAATTCTTCCTCTTGTGATCTTCTAGTGAGGTACAATTCATTGTGGCTTACATGGCGTAGAAAGTGTGACAGATTTTGCGAAGCAACATGGATGGCCATGGTAAAAAAGTGTTTGCTTGTAAAATTGGGGCAAAGGACTTCTCAATAAACGAAAATTTCAACCTTGTCACTCTGAGGTATTCAGGAGAGAGGATATGACACAAACTAAATAATTCGTGGAAGGATTACCTAGTCCTGTACGCCGGTGGCGTTTCCTGTACGCCGGTGGCGTTTCGATAGTAGAGGAAGGCGGACAGCTGAAACGTGTGGAACTTCTCGAGTCCGATCCGAGAATAGCGAACAAAACATGCAACTACTCTTACCAGCATTGATCAATTTTTTGTTGTGCTTCTTACTTTGGCTTGGAATTGCTTCGGGATATCGTCACTGAATGGCGCCAAGGTAATTATATTTCTAATGTTTTTGTTTGCTGTTCTGAACATTGTCGTGTCTTTAGGTCTTTTTATTTTGCTGTAGAAATTACAGCAAGGGTTGTACTAAACATTTTAGTTTTTTGTAAAACGTACCAGCTTCTGGGTCAAAGCATTTTGGGGTGTTTTAGCGTAAACTTTGTTGCATTTTATCGTTATCAAACTCAGCAAATTATGATTGCACACATGTACATTCGCTATATTATTAAATGTAAAATATATATACAAAATTATATTAATTGAAAATACAAAATTTCTTGGCTTGAATGACAACAACAGGAAAGCCCAACGTAACCTGCCTTCGAGAATAAGTTTGAAACCATATTCTTGCTTTCAGAAAGAAATGTTTTAGCACATGCATAATAAATGTTACAGAGTCCCAGACATGCTGGAATGTGTAAACAACTTGGTGAATGTACACGTAAGTTACTTGTATTCATTCTGATTCATCCATGCTCTTTTCTTGAATTAGTTAAATCTCCTTTTATTCAATACATGTAATTACTGTAGTTTGTTGATGGTTTGCCCTGGATTTTTTCTCTCTTGTTAAACTTTTGAGTCGTGACTTGAAATTGTGAAACCCCGCTTCTTCGATGTTTATATATCATTTGGTTAAGAATATTTTCGCTGGGTTCTAAATTCTTCTTCTCTTGGTTCAGAATTAGTTTTATTCGATTCAAAGTAATGTTTTAATTCATTCATTCGGTTCTCGATTATTTCAATGTCCCTGCTTTGGGGATGAAAGGAGGAATTTAGCAAAAAGTCTGCAGTATAGTTGTCATCTTTTGGCAAGTTATTCAGTCAGGTCAGGTCATGCAAGCAATCTCATAATAATTGTATGATTAATATCAGAGTTGATAAATTTAAGTTCTAACCGCAGAAAAAAATTCTTCCCCCAAAGGAGGAAGTGAAATTTACACCGTATTTGTCAATAATCCCCATTATGAACATGTCAATGCTTGTCAAATGCCCCCCCCCCCCCCCCCCCCAAAAAAAAAAAAAAAAAAAAAAATTTGATTCTCTTTATACTGAACAGTTATTTCATGTCAGGTCATGCAAGTAATCTCATAATCATTGTGTGATTAATATCAGGAATGTGAATTATATGGGAATTAAAGGATAAATTTGAGAAACTAGAACAAATAAAATAAAATATTTTTGTTGACGCTTGTCCTGTTTTATAGACTGTTCCCCTAAAGGAGGAGTGTAATTTATTTGTCAATAAATGTGTTTTCGATCTCTTTATACATATAGTCAAAAACAGTGATAAAATATATTTTCATGTTTGACTGATCAAGTGAATCCAGCATTAAAATACAAAGAATGCGGCAAAAGGTTTTTTACATAAAATATCAAAAAATTAATATTTAAATATAGCATTTACTTTGTATTATAAAAACGACTACCGAAATGTGTGGTATGTTTCAGCATGGATACTATGAAGATTCTTGAAGGCGCATTATTTTGGTCCTCCATGTATCGCCTTTGTGATTCCCACTTCGGCTCAAAATATAAAACAAACCCGACCCTCTGGGGCTCTCGTATGTCAAAAAAATCCAAGCTGCCCCTGGCATGGGCAACGGTAATAACGGTTTGTTGTCAATAGTCTGTGTCTGCCCTGTACTCTCCATTATGGAAAGACATTGATCACGTGCATTACACATCTGTTTGTAATAATCTATGTCTAATAACCTGACATTTTTCCTTCTTCAGAATTCATACCATCAACCAAGTGAGCCCAATACTGCAACTGGAGTTAAAAACAGTTTTTAAAGCTTTAATCAAACACCTTTACAAGAAACCCTTCAATATATAATTCCACTTTAAGCACTGTACACTAGTCCATCAAGGATGTGTGCAATTCATGTATAATTAACTTTAATCAGGAAATACTTTTGTTTTACTATGGTATTGGGAGAGGCAGTGGTCTAATGGTTAGTGCATTTGACTCTGGATTGAGCAACATGGTCAGGGGCATTGTGTTCTGTTATTGGGCAAGATACTTTGTCTTTGACATTGTCGAACAGCTAGCCTGCTGATGCTGACATAGAACTTTTGTCATAATCGAACATTGATATCGTCAGTAATTAATATACCACTACGATGTCATCATCAGTTGTCATGGCAATGTTAAAAATGCCAAACAATGCCAAATGTTTGACATGTTGAGGCCAATAACTTAAAATCTACATGGTAAAAGGTTTTCCTTTTCAGACATTTTACTTACCTGATGTAAGGAACATTTCTACCAAGTTTAAAAAAAATATGTACATATGTTTTAGAACCACATTATATTTCATTAATAATTTTAATTAAGGTGGCTCAAAAAACACATGTACAAAATATTTTCTGAAATTGGTCAAAATGTCCATAATAATATTATTATTATTACAGTCAAATCTCTATTAAGCAGTCACCTTCGATGTTGACCACTTAATAGAGGTGATCTAAAATTTACAATTTAAAATTTAAAGTTAAGTTTACCCACAAAAGCCTATTAGCCCAAACAATAGCATTCTTATGCTGATTACATATATTATGTTGTGTTTGATGAGCTCTTAAAAGAAACTGGACATGCTTCACTTATCACTGTGTCAAAATATCGCATTGTACTCAAACTAGAGGTAAAATACAAGTTTTCACTTGACAATTTTGCCTTGCTCGTGTGGAAAGGGAAATTTGGCAATTTTTTACTTGACAAGTGTCCTTGTTCATAAACTGGCGTTGTTCATGTGGACGTGCAACAAGGAAAATATGACAAGGAATCCCTGGTGCCCAGCGGCCTTATATTGTTGCTTGCGACCTGGGTCCTATTAAAGATGATAATCCGCTGTACAATATTATTGTTGTTACAAAGAAAAATTGTCAAGGAAAAACTTGTCAAATTAAATTTGTTGTTTATCCACATGAGCAAATAAAATTGTCAATGTCCCTTGTCAAGGAAAACTTGCTCGTGTGGAAGGGGCTTTATAAACAGGTCTGGATCCATCACTGTGATATGTAGTACCCCTATCCTTGCTTTGATTTTACTTTATGCACCTCCCTTTCCCCTCCTGGTAATTATTTCGCAGTCCCTTAACCCGCGCAGTGCCTCTCTCCTCCCAGGAATACAAATGGTTACCAGCAACATAATGCTGGTGGGAAACAATACACTAGGAAATTAATTTTATCTGAGTGACCATTCATTCTCCAATATAATTATTCAATAATTATGCAGCATAAATCTGTATACAGCATCCATCATTATCATATATATATAATCCCGAGATGCCCATTGAGCCCCTTGATTTCTTGAAATCTTTTGTATTTCCGAGAAAAACGAAATTTTTCGATTTCGCCTCCAGACTCGATTCAGCGAGTCCAAAACTGGGTTGAAAATCGACCATTTTCACTCGGCGCTTCTGACGAAACTGTCTACCCTATAGAAAATTTAATACTACCAACGTATTGCATCACTTTTCATTGTCTAGAGAAACATAATTTCAGAAGTATAGGATTTTTCTAATTATTGAACGGTACACAAAACCAGAGTATCCTCCAATGTTATGATAGTCAGTTGGTCAAAAGAATTGCCATTTTAACCATGTGCCATATCTCAGAATCCCATAAAATTAAGGATTTAAAACTGTGGAAAAGAAAGATCTTCCAATATATATAAAGTTTAGTTTGGGCAAATGATTTCCCACTTCTCAAAAAATTCTTCAAAATAGTACACAGAAGGCGTGAAAATCACGCCAATTGTCGAATGCGTGACCAAACGTAAACTACCGTACGTGTGAATAAAATTACTTCAATTCGAAATACCAGCATTACCTAAGTATTAAACAACGTACATATTCTCACCTTTGCTCGATTATGATATCCTGACCGTTGTAGAATGTTCTTTTTCTTGACAATTTTCCAATGGCGTTCTGACCCGGGCATAAGACACATACGCACCATCGGATCAACACAACGAATTTCCTCTACATATCATATGTGTATATTCAATTTGTGCTGCTTGTGTTCTTCGATATCTAGTACCGCTAAAATCACAGCCACAAGCCACCTCCGGCTTCGAGTATCCGGTTTGAAGGTTTGAAAGTTCTCCATGCCGTTACTCGTTTCGAGCTTGTTGAAAAGATGCGTAATTTGCATATTGACTGAATGCATGCGTGACCACATTTTTTGTACGTGGGGGTGGGGGCAGGAAACACGTGTCGCGCCTCTCACCCTACCGCGAAAATCGAGTAATATAAAGTAATATCCACCCATAAATGCCGATAAAAATACTAAACTAACTATCAAAATGTCTATGGCCTACAATATCACTACTGGGCTTACCAGTATAAATTGTGTCCTTGGTCAGTTATAGTGCGACGCGCCAACAAACCACCCAACAAACTTTTTTTACAAGAATCCTCTCGTAATATTATAACTTTTGTTGATAAATACAATGTGACAAGTTTCCATTTGATCGTGTTCAACTTTGCAAGGAGGCATGTCCGTCAAACAAATTATAATCAGTTATGAGAGGACACTTGTAAAAAGTTTGTTACTGTAAATTCGAGCCGTTTGTCAGTAACCGTTGTTAATTCAAAGAAAAAAATATATGTGAACAGAAGCTCTGCTCTACAAAAAAGCTGTTTTAAAAACGGAGGGCCCGCGTATTAGAACTGAGAACGTTAAATGAAACTTTTTAAAAAGGCATCGCCCCGACACTGGTTTACTAACCGACAAGGAAACAGACATTCCATTGACATGAAACGTCCATGTTTTCGCCAATAGTTCAACCCATCATCTGAATGAACTCCACGTCGATCGGGTGATTCATATATATTTTCCTTGGTAAAAACCTCGTTACTTTATTTGGTAAACATTTCGTTAATTTAATTTTGTAAATCGAGTTTAATAGTCTCATGCAGAAAAAATGAACATCATAATGAAATGTATTATCAATATTACCGAGGAGGTAACAAAACATAAGTTTTACCTTTGTGTTCGTACGAAAACAAAATACTTTGATCGCTAAACGTTTTTTTTTTGTTTCCGACAAAAGCGCAAAGTTATAGCTTACATGTAATCCGATCCTCGACATGCAACAAAAAGTTGTCACGTCACGCTTGTGCCGGCCAATATGCAAATTACCCGCTTTCGGTTTTTATTTAACGGATACTCGAAGTGGCTTAATGACTGTCGTTTTGGTAGATACTGCCTGGAAGCTGGCTAAACAATTCTATTGAAAAACCTGAGTAGCACAAATATACATGTGCACAGGAACTTGATAGTATACTATTGAGCCGTTTTGCGTTCATCTTCAAATTCGGATGCGTACTCGTCACTCAAACCTCAAGGAACGCCATTGAACAAATGTCACGAAAGAAACATTCTGTAACAGTCAGGATATTACAACCGAGCAAAGGTGAGCATATTTACGTCGTTTAATACTTAGGTAATGCTGGTATTTCGAATTGAAGTAATTTTATTCACACGTACGGTAGTTTACGTTTGGTCACGCATTCGACAACTGGCGTGATTTCACGCCTTTTCTGTACTATTTTGAAGAATTTTTTGAGAAGTGGGAAATCATTTGCCCAAACTAAACTTTATATATATTGGAAGATCTTTCTTTCCACAGTTTAAATCCTTAATTTTATGGGATTCTGAGATATGGCACATGGTAAAAATGGCAATTCTTTTGACCAACTGACTATCATAACATTGGAGAATACTCTGATTTTGTGTACCGTTCAATAATTAGAAAAATCCTATACTTCTGAAATTGTGTTCTCTAGACAATGAAAAGTGATGCAATACGTTGGTAGTATTAAATTTTCTATAGGGTGGATAGTTTCGTCAGGAGCGCCGAGTGAAAATGGTCGATTTTCACCCAGTTTGGACTCGCTGAATCGAGTCTGGAGGTGACATCGAAAATTCGGTTTTTCTCGGAAATATAGAAATATTTCAAGAAAAAAAACTACATAGCGTTTGTACTCTTACTATGGACTACCTGTATGCAAAAGGATAGCGAATTCTATCTTTTCAGCTTTGCCGCACTATGTCTGATTTTAGTAGAAATACTCTCTTAATTGTTTTCCATTATATTTTTTTTCTCTCTTCGCGTTTTAGAATGCCTGTTTGAACAACCGATGCAGGAACAACGCAACCTGCCAAACCGGTTTTACAGACAGAGGATATCGCTGTGTTTGTATTGAAGGATTCGAGGGCCAAGATTGTGACAGAGGCGAGTCGATAATGTGAAAACAACACTAAATAGTCGAACTTCTCGTAAGCGGACACCCTCGGAACCAGAAAAAGTGTCCGCTTATGGGAGGTTAAAAATGCAGTGTTTATATGTAGCTGGGAACATGACCAAGTTTCCGCTTACGAGAGGTCTCCGCCTACGGGAGGTGTCCTTTAGCAGAGGTTTGACTGTTTTGCTGTCTTCTTCTTCTTCTTCTTCTTCTTCTTCTTCTTCTTCTTCTTCTTCTTCTTCTTCTCTTCTTCTTCTTCTTCTTCTTCTTCTTCTTCTTCTTAGGTCATAAGCTCTTTGCTTACACTGATAATGCTAAGTTACAGTGACAATTTCCAAAGTTAGAAATGTCGGAGAAAAAGTTGGGCTGGAGAGAAGTTGTTACTGATAACTTGTAAAATGTGCTAATCCCGAATTAGCTTTATCCTGGTCTGACTATACTGGGCAAGTAGTACTTCGAATACTTGATATATGTCGTGTTGTGTTCACAGATATTGACGAGTGCACTGCAGGAACACACACATGCAGTATAAATGCTGAGTGCAATAACACCAAAGGATCATATAACTGCACTTGTAAACCTGGATATAATGGAGACGGAAGGCATTGCGAAGGTTAAACGTTTTTTGATGCTCTTTAAATTCAAGAGGAAAAAGCAAGGGTGTCAGAATGGGTGGTATTGACCTTACTCTCGATCGCAATTATGAAGAGAATAACTCTTTAAGGTATCAGTATACCCCAAATTTGACCATTTTGCAAGATTTTACTTTTTGTTATCTTCACATAGATTACATCAAGACCTTTCATTTCCAAAAAGTTTCACGAAAAAAGATTGCTTCTAAAAAAAACGATTCTCGCCATTAATTATTTCCAATCGAGAGCCGTCAACAGTTTTGTCAACATGTACGTACAAAAAAGTCACGTAACATGAGGGCCGATGTGTTTGTAGATTCACCCGAAATTTTGAAAGCCGCATCTTGCAATGTCCGTAGAAACATAACAGACTGTGTCCGCGTTTTCAAGTAAGAATATACCGAAATGCGAAATTGTTCGGTACTGAATTGAGCCGAAGCGCTCGTCTCAACCGGGTCTCAAGTGACACGGATCGCATCACTGATTAGGACAACTTGAAAATCGCTCGCGGTTGCATATCCATGTGGGCGAATATCCCACAGATAGGCTAAATGGAGGGAAAACTGAAGCCATAAACTCTTGTTTTACTTGTAGCACGATCGGTGTGAGAGGATAACTTTCTTCTCCTGGCCATAAGAAGCGCGCATTTGAGGTCATTTGTATTCGATACGAACTCTGTTGTCAATTAAAGTAAGACGAGCCTTCTCTTTATCGATCAACGCATAATTATTTTCACGCTTCTTGTGTATTTAATCTCATCAGACCGGAAGAACGCCCCAAAACATGTTTTCCCCTGTTTCTCGAAAATAAAATTTCAGCGAATGAAGCGCGCGTTTTCGAGTTTGTTTGCAACGAATTTTCACCTTTTTCGCTGAAATTTGGAGAGAATATTCTCCAATAGTCTGGCAACAAACTGTGTTAGTATTTTTGTACAGAGAATACGTGTTTTGTCAACCCTCGAAGTTTAACTGTGTGTTAAAAAGCTAACCAGACAAGTAATCAAAATTCCCCGACACAGTTTTTTTGTGTGTACTGCGCTTGCGCAGTCAACACTATGCACTTATACCGTAAAATTGTAAACAAAAGAAATGTTAACAAAAGAAATGTTAACAATGCTCTATTGTTAACATCAAATCGATAAACAAACCACAGACAATCGATCAAATCAATAACAAACCACGGTTTCCGAATTGTAATGGCCGGCGCTTCGATACCATACACAATAATGTAAATCAAGTCGATACAATAGCAATGAATCAAGCCTTCGATAAAATGCGCAATAGATCAAGCCTTCGATACGAAATCCTCCCTTCTACGCGATCGCAATGAATAATAATAATAACTAATTTATATAGCGCTTATTCATCGCTGTTCTAAGCGCTTTACAAAGTATAATGGATAAAAACTAATGAATCAAGCCTTCGATAGGATACCCAATAAATCTAGCGTTCGATGCGATCAAAATGAATCAATTCAAGCCTTTGATAAAATACGGGATAAATCTAACCTTCGATGGCGATCGCAATGTTTCAAACCTTCAATAAGATACGCGATAAATCTAACCTTTGATACAATACATGCATACATACATCGATCACAATGAATGAAGCCTTCGGAAAGATGCAATGATCTAGCCTTTGATACGATACGCAATGAATCAAGCCTTCGATAAGTTACGCGATAAATCTAGCCTGCGAGCAAGCTCTCTTGGCGTTTTTTGGAGGGAAAATAGAAAGAGCGGGGGAAAGACCGCTTGCACTTATGTCTCAGAATTTTGAATGCCGCCCCTCAAAACCCCCCGCCGTTTCCAGCTGTTTGAGCTGTCAAAATTTGGTCAATTGAAACTTCGGGGTCGTCTCAATTTTCTACGTAACGCAATGCCTTGTATTCGATCTCACACGCTCGAAAGTCGTTTCTCGAAAATTACTAAACGGATCGAATCGAAAAACATCTCTATCGAAAGGGTTTCAAAGCGCAGGACAGCTAGAATATTTGTTCCCCGTTTGTTAGAAATTCCGCTCTGAAATTTCTGTTGCCAGATTTTTCATATTTAATTACAAAAGCCAGTGTGTAGTATTTAACCTCTGGATACGATCGTAATGAATCAAGCCTTCGATAAGTTACGCCATTAGCGGATCGTTTTCTGTACTTGCCTTAACTACATGAACATTATTGCTTGTTTATACATTGGACCTTCGGTCCCATCGATTTGGCAACGGATCGTAGATAAAACATTTGACACATACGCCATTGACACGCGAGGTGTCACTTCCGAGTATATGCCGGCTCATTGACTCTCGCGAGAAACGAGACGCGTCTCGCGAGAAACGAGACGAGACTCGCGAGAAACGAGACGAGACGGTGTTGTCTATAAGATTCCATGTGAATGCGGCAAAGTATATATCGGTGAAACAGCGATATCGATGCGTGAAAGAATAAAGGAACACGACAGAGACATGCAGCTTGCAGGTACTCAGAACTCCGCAGTTTCGGAATATGCTAAAGAGACTGGGCACCTTCCTATTCTCGGTTTTCACTGTCACGCCATAAATAAAAAAAATCAAAACCGTTCAATGAATGAAGTCATTGAATTGATATGTCATAGATAATGAATAAATAAGGAATCAGTCCAAGTCTCAGGTCTGTGCGGTATTCCGTACTCGAGTTATTTGTCAATGTTCCACACAAATTTATAGAGCTCAGTATGGAAACGCCATGTTGGAGTCCCTCTGATCAAGTAGTCTCCACACTTTAATTTAACATTACTTTGTTCTTTTTGGTTTTAACTTGGCTTGTGAAGTCAGTCACTATCTCAAAATAATGAATTGATACTTTTTTCTTCAAGCTTAACATAACTGATCAGTTTTGAAAAAAACAATTATCAATACAGTTCAATTCACATTCCTCAAGTCTTACAACTCTGTTTCTGTAAATTACATTCTTCATATTTATCAAGATTAGATAAATAATAAATTTATCTGGCAAGTAAAAATTAACACAGTTTGTTATGATGTGAATTTTATTTTTATACACCCTTCCCAGTTTCTTCCCTTCTATCCCCACCATCCTTTCCAAGCTGGCTAGTGTATTTTGAGTAAATCATATTTAGTTACAAAGAGTTTACCACTTCCAAATGATAAATCAACCTAGGGAAAACCTTGCAGTACACACATGTACGCGTTGCGTACCTATTTTTAGAGAAAGGTGTCAAGAACACGTAGCGATGTTTTTCACTGAACTTGATTTGTGGACCGATATACTTTTTGAAATTGAGCGCTTTATTCGAAACAGGTTAATATTTTTACTTCAAATGAATACATATTCGTAATCTACAATTCTTAAGCTTTCAGGAAATATATACTTTATTGGGGTTTTTGTTAAGCGTCCGACCGTAAAACAGCGCCAACGCATGATGGTCATTTGCGGTATACTGATACCTTAATTCAAGTCGGAATGCGGCTTAGTTAATTTTTAACCAAGGACCATCATTGACTGGAACAACTTACCAACTTACCTTATCAACATAGCCTCGACAAACAGCTTTAAGTCGGCTGTCAATGACTACCTCCTTGCTTTATATACACCAACTGTTCGTGACCCATTTTTTTTAGAGTTTGTTAGTACTGCACACACACACACATGCATTTAATATTTATCTTTTTAGCTTGCACTGTGCCTTGAAACTTGCGGAGCGTACGTTACACGAGGATTTTTAAAATGTACCATGTAGATGTTAGGATGTAAAGGAGTTGATTTGAACAGGATTATTATCAATTTTTTTTTACTAATAATAACTGACTTAATGACTGAATTAATCCTTTCGGTTGAAAAAAATACTTTTTCTTTAGGCTTTCTTTATTACATCGGTGAACGCACAAGCTAATTGAATATAGGTTAATTAAATGCCATTTTTATTTTCAGTTATCGACGAGTGTCTTGCAGGAACGCATAACTGCAGTGTTAATGCTGCGTGCATTATCACCAAAGAATCATACAACTGCACTTGTAAACCTGGATATTACGAAGACGGACGGCATTGCAAACAAGGTAATATTTTCTCGTGTCTTTTACTTATAAGAAACGTCTTTAAACGTTTCAACGACTCAACATTCTTCAGAGCCTGTTGGACATGTTGAAGTAAATTGCTGTCAATTCTTGCTGTAACGTACCAACAAGGATACATTTTGTTACTTTGGTACAGGAGCGTATACGGTTCTACAATAGCGGGATCAAGTAATAAATCATTGTTGAAATATTATTAATAACGTTATCCTTTTTCATGGCTTAGACATTCTTCTAATGTTTCTCCTTGTTTATCGAAACGTTGACAGTAAACTCTTTCTCCTCGACTGATCGGTATCATCATTATCAAGGTAAAAAGTAAAACAAGACTGATCCCTTGTGGTTCGTGACCAAACTAGACAAGTTCTCTGCAGATAATTACTAGCTCTTAGCTCCTATAATTTAAAAATTATTATGCGAGGCTATGTACATGTATAGCTTTTGTCTTGCTTAAGGTTCGTTTCCTAACCCGCCCTTGTTGTCGATACTTTTTTAGCAGTTCCTTATTACACGACTAAGATAGTTGAGAGGGCCATCAACTAAAATCAGCCAATCAAAATGCTTTATTGCCGGATAGGCCGATATTTTCTAAGTAATTGTCACAGCTCTTTCAGTTACTTATTTCAACCACCTTGTTCGGGGCCGTACTAGGAGAATATCGAACCTTGGTCTTTTCTGTACGGACCACGCTACGCTAGCTTGATCCATACGGACAATAGCCTCACTAACTTGCAGGTTAACAAGATAGGACTATACTTATTTTGAATTCCATCTCTTTCGTTTCTTATACAGCTTCGACGTGCAAGGAAATTTATGATAAGAATTTGTAAGTGACAGGCAGAATAATTGTAGATTAATTGAATAATGTAATGTGGGAGTATTGATCGGTTCGCATTTACTTCGCTGATTCTTAATCTCAGCTACAAACATTTTTTTCGAAGTCGTACTATGATTATGATGGTTAAATCTCCAACTCTATCTCTCTCCAGTTTGGATGGGTAATTGTCCTATCATTGTGGCTAAGGTTAAAAAATAAATAAATAAAATAAACTGGCAGGAGGGTGAACTCGGGAATCCCGAGAACAAATCAAGCTAGTGGCATGGCAGGATAATAATAATAATAATATTAAATAATAATAATTAAAATTTAGCGCGAAATTTCATATTTAAATGATCAAATGCGCTTTACATGGATAAAAAGATAAAAATTTAAAATGATAATATATACAAAATTTACAAACATTGTAGTAGATAAATATTAAGAAATAAAAACTAAAATATAGAAGTTACAAGTTAAAAGCACGTTTTCAATCCAGCGCCCAAAACCACACGGTCATGTCGCTTCCCTATGGCTGTAGATTTGGTTTTGCCCAAGACAAAAGCAATATTTTCTTTAATTCTTCACGATACCAGTACTTTACATGCACACGGTTCGCTTTGATGCACTGAATGTGAATTAACCGTCTTTTACAAGAAAACACTCAAACAGGTGATGCTATAACTAATGTCCTATATCATTTTCTGCTGTCAATTGTGAACATTCTTGGTTTGCAGATTCAAAGAAAACAAAGACTACTTACTGAACATTGGATCTGAGTTGATCCCTGTCTATTGTCACATGGACAGCAGTGGCCTGGGGGAACATGGGGAATGTGGAGGTGGAGGATGGACCTTGACAATGAAGATAGATGGATCAATGGTAATAGGCAGTGAAAGTGACATTTATGTGTAATGAAATAATATTAAAAGCAGGCCGTTATAACAAGCGAGACCATTGTATAGTGATCATGGAAAAAATAATGTAATCATGGTCATTAGAAGCAATGATGTATATTAGATTATCTCATTAATCATGCAAAATGAATTTTTCTCTTTAAAGGTATAGTAGTTTAATTAGCTGAACTTTTGAACTGTTGAATTGCACACTCCATGGCTGTGCAAGATATTTTACAATATTATAGTTTTTAAACTATAACATTATAAATTAATCTGACGGATTGCCATAACTCATCTATGGACTATATCCGGCGCTTGTTTTCCCCAAGTTCTTGCAGAAGCATTGTATTTTCATCCACTTTTACGCACACTAATATTGATAATTCAAATTTCAACTTATTTTCGAAGGCAAACTTTCATTACGATTCGGATTTCTGGAGCAACAACGAAACCTTTAACGTCCCAGAAGGGAGGACTGGTTTCGACCAACAAGAAACTAAATTACCGACCTACTGGAGCACACCATTCTCCAAGATTTGTCTCGGTATGAGGATCGGCCCTCAGATTAAGTTCATCGTCATAAACAAGCACGCCATCTCGCTGCACTCACTGATCGCTGACGGGCAATTCCGCGCTACCTCACTGGTCGTAACACGTGGAAAGCGCTGATTGGTTCCCGAGGCTCCTTACAGAGGTACTGTAACAAGGAAGGTTTCAATGCAAAAGGTAGAAGACCTACTCAATCTAAAGCAAGGATCGGTATCCTTGGCAACAATCAAAATGACTGCTCGACGTGCGACTCAAGGATTGGGTTTGGTACAGGAGGAACGCATGATGACTCCAACACGTGTGGAAACGAAGCAAAACGCTCGACAGATAATGGAAACAGACACATCAAAGCCATGGGATACATCTTGGTCCAGTAATTACAGAAACAGATTGAGCAAGAACTTTCAGAACATTTAATTTAAGGTGATTCCATAGAAATAAAAAACATGGAAGCTTTGTGAAGCTTTCCATGATATTGATCATTGCGGTTATATGTAATGTAATGTTTCAAAATATAGAATAAAAAGAATAGGTCACCAACCCCGCGAAATTAAGAGATATGGCCGATTAAAAATACTTCACACTTCATAGTATCAACTATGAAAGACGCCTTTGTTCTGAATAAGTTCAAATTTTCAGTGATTATTTATTTATATGTATTGGAAATTGGTCTATACTCATTGTATTAGCCTGTTCCAGGCGTTCGGATAGTGGGGGAACGATGCGAAAAGACGCGCGAAGCGCGAAGAGTGGCGAGTGAATAACAGGCGTGGGGATTGGGGAGAGGGCGCGAACAGGCTATCATTGTATAGAAAGTTGATGATTGCTAGACTAAAATATGTTAAAAAAGATAGGTAACCATGCTCGTTTACGAGAAATCGATTATTTACCTCCATGGTGAGAATAGCCACAGATAAAAAGCGGCCCCGTTTTTAATGTTCGCGAATTATGCACAGTAAGGATGCGAAGTACAATACCAAGGAATCACCCCAAGAGTTAAATTACATAAACTTGCAGTTCAGGCATTTGTTTGGTGGGCGAGCAAATGATTGGTTTCGTTGGAGTGTTTAGCCGCCATCTTGGATTCGCACTCCTATATTTCCTTGATAGTAGTACTAGTAGTAGTAGTATACAGTCAACTCTCTCGTAAGCGGACACCCTCGGGAATTGAAAAAAGTGTCCGTTAGTAGAGCTGTCCGCTTACGAGAATTATTCCCATAAGCGGACACCAAAGAAAAATAGGGTGGATGACCGCTTACGGGAGTGTTAATTAGCGGGTGTTAATTATGTTTTATTGGGTAGACAAAAATAGCAACTGAAGATATAAAGCGAAACTCTTTATTGATGTCAAATGTTAAAACTCGAAAAAAAAAAAATGCTGTATACAGTATAACTCTACTATATTTAACAAAAGTTAAACGGGACTTGCCAAGAGTCAATTATTATACATGGGGTGTCCGCTTACGAGGGAGCGTAACAAAATAAAAATCAAATTTTCATTTACAAAAGTGTCCGCGTCCACTTACGAGAGAGTGTCCGCTTGTTAGTTTGTTTCATGTGCAAATTGTGTTGAGTTCTGTTCTCTTTGTAGGCGTGTTGTTCAATCGGAGTAAAGATAATTCATGTTATATCCACGTAACAAGTTCTTCAATAAAAATCGAGTTTAATACTGAACATGATAGCGGCATATGACATCACTAGTGTAGGAAGTAATTTTTAGAATGTTACTCACCCAGCTGTAATTAGAAATGTTGGAGCTGAGTATCAGTCATGCCCGATTATTGAAATAGCAGATAATTTTATGAAGTGGATTAATCCCGCAAACCAAATATACATTAATAATTGTAAAACCAAATTTGTACGAACTGATGAATTACCTGTATAACAGGTATATTTGGTTATACGACTGAAAATCAATACTGAAACAAAAATTAATCACGATAATACGCACTTAGCAAAACACATGCAATAATGTCAGCATTCTGATTGGCTCATTGAGCATGCTACTGTTATCCTAAACATTGCAAAGCGACATGTTGCTCACTATCTTTGTCGTTTTCTTTGACTGAGAGTATTCAGCTAATTAACTCTGCCGGCATTCTGATGTCATATCTACAGACACTAGGGTTTAATATGCATATAACTGGACGTCATTTGGTACGTGATTTGCCTCTTTTGATTATAAATCTCTTTTTTTTGGTTTATTTGCGCACATATTTAGATTTTATATAACTTGCCCAGGCTTTAAAAGACTACTAATTCACTCTGTCTCATTATCATTTTTATTTACTTTATATCTCATACTGACGTAAAATGATGTTAGACAATTCGTGCCTCTTACATGTATGGCATTACAGATTTCGACTGTTTTCACGATGGTCATATCGATGTTCCCAATCAACATAATTGTTTGCATAAGAGTATAACTTAATTCCCAAAGAAGATAAATTTAATATTTCTTTATGAACACCATGCGCTGAGGCCCCGTCCATACTAATGCTTTTTCGTTTTGCTCCGTTTTTACCAAAACGCATCCGTCCACACTATTGTTTTCGCAGCGATTTTCCCGTCCACACTACTGCGTTTTCGTTTGAAAACGCAACACTCCTGCGACGAATAGAAGAACGACGTCAGAGTTTTCGAAAGCCTCCGTTTTCGCCTGTCCATACTGATTCGTTTTATGATACGTTTGGCTCCGTTTTCAAATGTCTCCACCTTGAACCAGCGTTTTCAAATGTATGCGTTTTCGATGAAAATGCTCAGCGTTGTAGTGTGGCTCCGTTTTCGAAACGCTCCGTTTTCAAATGTCTCCACCCTGGACAGCGTTTTCAAAAGTATGCGTTCATTGTGGAGGGGTCTTGAATATGGCCGCCGTGCCGTCATGTAAAAACACTCCATAAACTGTACATTACCGACATCACAAGGAGGAATTTTTAATTACGAACGTTTCTTCACATTTTCTTTTAACATGCCCAATTTGCATGTTTTCGGGAAGGAATCCAATGTGACAGTAGGCCTAGTCCCTCATTTTTTCTCGCTGCCGCGCGTCGTGTCTCCTCGAGGTGATTTTCGCGCGCGCTCGTGTGCTCTCCCACTCGACTATCCCTGAGAAAAACGAGGACTGCTCGTAGTCTACACTTCTCCTAAATTTCACTGAATTAAGGGCGAAAGTTAACACAACATTAACAAAAACGTCAACTAAACAAGACCAAAGTTCATACAAGTCATAGCGAATGCGGTATTTAGTAAAGTTCCTGTTTGTAGAGTGTGGAGTGAGTAAAACTGATAAATTGAACTTGTATACCATGGTGGCTCGTGAACCTAATAATGTCCACGGATAAATGTTGTGTCTGTTTGTCAATGTCCATGCGAAACTTTAATCTTGATATTTGGTCCTTTTTTCCAGTTGAGAATGGAGAGAGCAGTCTATATTATATATGTCACTAATGGAAAATCATATTATAATTGATCCTACGATATCTTTCACAAGGGAGGAACATCTATGACCAATAGGGTTACTTTTAATCGTACGACAAGCGTATTTTATTTGGTGGTTTTGCAATGCGTATAATAAACTGCAAACATGTACGTTCATAGTTTCGAAAAAGTGATTTCAGACAATTCGAGACTCTTACTGCGCATTACAACATTGCGATCTGGTTTAGGTTATTTATCATTGATAAGAAAACTACTACAAAATTGGTGCTCATATAATCTTTGTATTAACCTTTATCAAGAGAACTCTTCTTCTTGTCCCGGGGGTGTTCTCTTAACTCTTAACATACCAAAATTCGCACTGAAAAACGCATTTTTGGGTCACGGAACCCGTTTTCTTGGTGCTGTCACCCGAAATTTGGCTAACCGTTGCTAAAAATGCCGTTTGCAGGACTAGGGGAATATTTTAAAAAGGTTTTAGGGCAAAAACGATCAATTTTATCGTTGGCCAAAGTGCATACTAGCCAAAAAAAGACTTTTCCTTCTCTCTTTTCCTTTCCTTTTACTCCCCCTTTCTTTTCTTGCTATCTTCGCCACTCGATACACTTCCTATCAGCTGGAAAAGTTTTGACCTAACCTTTTAAGGGAGCTGAAAAATGAACCTGGAAGTATGTTGGGTGTGAGAGCCAAATTTGCCACTGATTTTTCAACAAAAATTGAACAGGTTTTTCCAGCATAACTGTGGAATAATTTGTTAGATTTCTAAAATTGATGCACAGTTACAAAGATTCATCCTTTCTGCTGTTCATTGATGACGTCACAATGGCTTTGATGTGTAAGACTCCAAACTACGCATACATGCGTAGTTGGTACGTTAAGGGTTAATGTAGATTACATTGTACTCAAATTAAACAGTGCAAATTATTTGTTATGTCATCATCCTTTACGAAAATTGAAGCAGGACCAAAAATCAAGTCGGTTGCGAATAATGTCACTGAACCAAGATGTATCCCATGGTTTTGATAAATGTGTCTCCATTATCTCCTCCGTATGTTGCCCGGTTTCCACACGTGTTGGAATTATCCAGGCCCGGTTCTCCTGTACCAAACCTGATTCTGGAATCACAGGAATTACAATCGTTTTCGTTGTTACCAAGGATACCGATTATTGCTTTGGAAAAACCATGGTTTGTCACTAACTGCATTGAACCCTTCTCTGTTACAGTTAAGCTGTAAGGAGCCTTGGGAACCAAGCAGCGCTTTCCACGTGTTACGACCAAATGATGTGGCGCGGAATTGCCCGTCAGCGATCAGTGAGTACAGCGAGTCAGCCGTTTTGTTTATGGCAATAAAATTCGTGGTTTCCTCGCCATGGATCTTCATACCGAGGCAGATCTTGGAGAAGGGCGTGTTCCAGTAGGTAGGTAACTTGGTCTCTTGTGTATCAAAGCCAGTCTCTCCTCCTGCAAGGTTGAATGATTCCTTGTTGGTCCATAGGTCGGAGTCATAACGGAAGGTTGTCTACAGTAAAATATTTATTATTAGTAAAAATCTACTAGTATACTAATGCAAATTCGGGAATCTAATTGGTAGAGTTACTCGTATACCGTCAATGCATTAGTGTACGAGTGACTGCTACAAAATGGTGGTTTCTTCTCTTTTCTCCAATGTTTCGGTATTTTTCTGATTAATGAGTCTCGTTTTATTCATAATTAGTCTCGTTATATTTCTGAGTGAAGAGAGCGAATAATCTAATTGTTAAACAGAAAATGAACAATATATCAACAAGAGCCGAAGAAGATAATGGGCCAGCCAGCCAGCCAGCTATACAAGCATAACCCCATTATACGACCACTGGCGGGCCGGCGTAGGTTCAATTAAGATACATATACTTATGGCTTTTAAAGTCTAATGACAGACATAGTTTAATTGTGACACATTTTTAGTGATCGTGTCAATTAAGAGGTCTGACAGGCCATGAGTATCTAAATACCTGTGTGCCGTCAATCTTCATGACCAGCGTCCAGCCACCTGCACCGCATGCCCCAAGATCAGTTCCACCCAGGTGACAATATACAAGAATGTTTTCAGATCCTACCTTCATCTGGTACGCTTTGTTTACACTGGACCTGAAAAGTTACAATTGTCATACAATGTTAAAGCAATGCATACTTATTTAAAA
>MU826905.1:80000-119835 GCA_029204205.1 Desmophyllum pertusum | reverse complement strand
TAATAATAATAATAATAATAATAATTCCTCGCGAAGCGAGGCCGTCAGGCCGAGCGTAGCGAGGTTTATAAATGTGTCCTCCAAGTCAGCAAACGGGATCAATTCTCATCTGGACTTTGCGGTCATAAATGTTTGTGAAATGGGGGATGGCATGACGTCACATCGCGCGCTCGTGGCCTGATGGTGTAAAGCGCTAAACTTCTAAATGTGATCTCGGGACTGGGGGCCGAGAGTTCGAATCCGCCTGGGACTCCGCCTGGGACTTGGTCGGCTCACACCTTCAGACTACCACGACTTGCGTCTAAAAATATAATTCGCCGATATTCAGCTGAATGACCAGAAGCAAATTTGCCACTCGCGGTTAAATGCAAACAAAGAGAACATTTTTTAATACAGTGTACCTACACGGCAAAAAATATAAACACCGATTTCGACATGTTTTAATACATGTGTTTATTTATCGATCGAATTTACAAGGGGAACTGTGTACCTTCAACAACAGTTTTTCGAGACGTACGTTCAACAACAGTCTCTTCGGCCCATTTGGGGCAAAACCAAAATCCGGTGGCATAGCAAAAACCACGGCGTTCGTCCGGCGATTCTCAGAAACCTTGCAGCGATTCTTGGAAACCGCAGCGTGCCCATTACTAGGCAACAAAAGCTTCGCGAGGACCTGCGAGTCACGTATTACTAGTAATAATAAAATAATGATATGTTTGCCTTTAAAATACAACAGAACGTGGAGTTGTGGAAAAACGTTTTTGTCGAGTGTGGCATTACGGACCGAAGTGAAGAGTATGCCGAAAAATTTCTACTGCCACTGTTAGCACGTAAAAGTCCTGTGTGAATTTTCTGTGTTTCAAGGGCGCTTTTGCTCATCAAGAGCGGGGGAATTTCCATGCAATGGTGCCCTGCTGGTCGAGGTCTGAAGCCCACTTTGCCAGCTGCCAAAATCCATGTCCCCGCTAATCCCCGCGCACGTGGCTAATTCTTTACAAGCATGAAACGCTTGTGTATAAATGCTGCAATACCCGTGGTCGGTACTGTAGTTGGTAATACACTCTGTGCACTCTGCACTAATTGCTAGGGTTTATACAAACGGGCATTACTTGTAAACTTGTCTAACTCCCTGAAGAAGTCTGCAACAGACAGACGAAAACGCAAAAAGTACGCTGTTCATGCACGAGACCACGAGTATGTCAATTCGATGTCAGGGTAGACTGCAAACATTTTAAACAGATATCTAAACAACGGAAATTACCTTTTTCTCTTCGTCGCTTCTTTCCAAGGCTTTCTCTGCTATCTGTGCTTTGATAACGTCGCTTGAACTGCTTGAACTTGAACCGACCACAAGACAAAGATTCCACGGACGATTCCACGAAGGATGCTTTAGCCGGCGGGGCCTAGGCACGAGAAACGAAGGGCTCTGTAGGGCCCCGGTTTGGACGAGTGCTGGATTTCTGTTGATTTTAAAATCCCAATTTCAGATCTGAACCTGAAAATATTTCCCCCTAGCTTTTCAAGCCAAAATGAAAAATCTATACTCTATTTCAATTTCACACTCAAAACCATACCCTTTTGGGTCGGCATATTAGGGGAGTACCCTCGGGTGTTATGATCATTCTCCATTCTCGTGGGAACTTTGTTTTGATTGGGGTCGAATTTCCACGACGTTCCACGTGCAAAAAAATAAACCTTGAAACGGAAAGAAAAGAGGTATAAAACGTTTAGTGTTCTGAAAAAAACACATATTCTTGAGTTAAACAAAGTCGAAAGTCGTTAAAAGTATCTTGCTACAAGAAAGGTTCCTGATATTTTATAAAAGTATTTTTAACGGGGGAACAAGCCCGCATATTTGACAAGCGACAGCTCGATTCCATCGTGCGCGTTACTATTTGTGTGGTCACGCAACTCACCTGTGTAATTTTCAGCGGTTCCACAACATGGTCGAATCACCTAGCATTCCCATCTCCTTGGGCTTGGAGAGAGAAATCGATTATCTTTTAAATCGAGCTGACTTGCAAAAGTACCGAGAAGCTTTCATTCGCTTAGGTGTTCCTACAGTAAAGCGCTTTACTGACGTTGAAGACAACAACCTCGAAAGCGTGGTCGGTCTTACCAAGATGGAAGTACAACTTCTCCGGCAAAGTTTCAGTGAGATTCAAGCTGAATCAAAGATAGAGGACTTATTAGTAGAAAGTGTAGGTGAGTTTCTTTATAAACAAGGATAATTTCCTCGTTTTAATTAAATACACAACTCGATAGGCGGCCATTTCAGTTAAAAATCAGCCATTTTGAAACTGTGGCGAAAATGGCGCGAATGAGAATCGGATGTCAATAAGCTTATCGTATAAAATATTGGATTACTGAAATATTTATGCGGTCTGCAAGCTCAAGACAGACGACGAACGATATTGTCGATCAAATTTATGGACTGTACATGGGCTGGGAATCATGTAATTTCATTTTCATTTTCCCATGCTCTGTAAATTTTCAAAGTTTGTGGACGCAAAAATTAAACGAAGCCTTCAAGACAAAGGAGAGGGGGTCATTGCCAAAACATAACAGAGGGAATCAACTGAAGTGTTTTGATCGTAGTCTGTGTTATTTCAGAAGTTATGTTTTAAAGTTGTATTCATTTTCGGATACGTTAGCTGAACTTTCAAACATCAGAAAATTTTAGGGATTGAACTCTTATTACCCGAATTTACGAGCTGAATTTGCCTTTCCGAAAATCCTAGCTGACATTTTTGTTGTACCCAAAACGACATAAGAGGTGGCAGCCATGTTTCTGGGAAACATGGCTGCCACCTCTTATGACCTTACCCGAATATCTGAGGCGATTATAGGCCTTCCGAACAGATATTCCACGAAACGATCCGTTGTTGGGTGCCCCTATAGTATTGTTACTCCCCCTGGATGATGGGATGCTAGTCCATCGCAGGTTAACCTCCCAGCATTTTGTCAGGTTTCCCCAAAAGCCTGATTCACACTAGAACGTCATTATGTCACTAGTGTAAACATGGACAACATGCAGTCCTTTACAACATATTAGCATCCGGGGGGGACTTCCATATAAAGTGACGGGGGTGATCGCCGGAAATTTTGAAAAGAACCCCTAAAGGTACCAAAATCTCATTTTGTGGGTGGTGGCTCAATTCATTTTCACCCCTAAGAGGTACCAATTCTAAGACAAAACTAGTCCCCTGTTATATATATTTTTTCCAGCTTAATACCCTAAAAAATGGTACCGAATAACTCTAACGGCAGTCATTTAGATTTTAACACCCTAAGCGGTACCAAACCACAAATGTTAACCCTAAAAGGTAAATGCGATCACCCCCGTCACTTTTATATGGGAGTCCCCTCCACGGGATTAGCATCCTAACGACATGGACATAACGACATAAGGAATTCCTTATGTCGTTATGTCTATGTCGTTATGATGCTAATATTTCGTTATGACTGCATTTTCAAACTTGCGACATAACAACATTCTTATGTTATTTAGTGCTTATGTTGTTAGGTCGCTAGTGTGAAGCAGGCATAACAGTTTGCCGGTACTCATTTATACTCCAGTCCTGGGTGGACAGGCCGGCAATGTGAGAGTGCACTGTCTTGCCCAAGAACACAACACAATATTGACCCCAATCAGGGCTTGATCCCAGACCGCTCAATTGAGAGTCCAGCGCACCACAGGCTGCCCAAACTAAAGATAAGAGAAACAGTGTCACGGTTTAAGCGGTATTGTGTTACAACGGCTCGATTTATAAGGGTTTGTATGGGAATGCAACGGTTATGTTTTAGAAGATATAAAATTGAATGTTTTGACAGTGAATAAAAACGACTTACCCTGTTGCTGTGTTGTATTCTTTGTAGTTTGCCAGCTTCTCAGGTCGATTTGAGGCAATTTCAGCGAGTTATAGTTTGCGAGGTTTTCTCTCATCTCGTTTTCTCTCTCTCATCTTTAGCTTGGGCGGCCTGTGAGCGCACTAACTATAAATTAAGCCTGTAGCCACCAAGCCTCCCACTAAAGTAGTATGTATGAGGTTCTTAAAATTATTTTCTATGTCCTCTGTGGTGCCCCACCAGGGGGGCGGGGGGTAGAAAGCCGGCACTTTTCTTTGAAGACATAGCAGTGCCGGGCAACGGTGTGAATCATGTGTCAATCAAGCTCATTGCTAAGAATGATGTCAGCCAAAACTTGTTTTCCTTGGGAAACCTTTTCAAGCTGTATACCTTAAAAAACTCCCCGTAATAAGCACACAGCAGAAGGGAACATGTGCATGTCCAAGATTAAGGATAAATGAAAAAAGATTTTAAAGTTTCAACTTGATATCCAAAATATAACAAATACCCATATTTCAGTGGAAAATTACTCTACCCAAGTTAAAAAAAACACTTTATACCTTATTGTGCCTATACCCAAAACTCCTGGCCAACTGTGAATTGTAAAGAATTTAAGATGTCCAATTTTTATCATTATAGGAAAGAAGGCTGTTAAAATGGAGGTTAGTTCACAAGAAGACATGCCTACGTCAGAAGAACTGACACAGTTTGCCAAGGAGTTTAAACAGCGCAGAATTAACCTCCATATTTCTCAAGGTGAAGTTGGGCGAGCTCTGGGCAATTATACGGCAATATGTTCAGCCAGACTCACATTTGCCGCTTCGAGGCTCTACAACTGAGTTTTAAGAACATGTGTAAGCTGAAACCTTTGCTAGTGAAGTGGATGGAGGAAGCAGCGAATGATAAAGGTGCTGCGAGCAGTATTGACACCCCGGAAAATGAGGGACGAAGACGCAAGAAGCGCACATCAATCGAGGTTACAGTCAAGAAGGTGTTGGAGAACTGCTTCTGTGGAAATCCAAGGCCATCCTCGCAAGATATCCACGTGCTCGCAGAAAGCCATGGTATTGATAAGGAAGTTATTCGGGTGTGGTTCTGCAACAGACGGCAGAAAGAAAAGCGAAGGATTGAGTTGAGTATCTGTAGAAACGGACAAGCAAGTCAAGCCAAATGATCTAGACTTGTAATATGTTCAATTGTAGTAACAGTGCATACTCTATCCTCAGGTATTCTCATCACTCATGTTGCAACCTCGTTCCCAGGTTCTCTCTACTTCCCGCCACTTTTGGCGGGAAGTAGAGAGACCCTGGGAACGAGGTTGCTCACATTGTTGTTGTTGTTGTATTGTTGTTCATCGTAAGACTGAAGTAAAACTTTGTGTTCGAAATTTTTATTTTTCATCATACAGATGAACGACGAGCTACAACTTGTAGCTAAACAGACATAATAATATGTTACATAATAGACCGTATTCATAAATGGCAGCCAATTAATTATTCTTTTATATTCATGCTAATCAGCCTACCTAGCCTCATTTTAGAGTAAAAATTCTTTTGAATTTTGCACATGCTAACGAGGTTAGGTAGGCTGATTAGCATGAATATAAAAGAATAATCAGTCGGCCGCCATTTATGAATAAGGTCTATATTATTGAGTTTTTCAAGTTGTATTTTATGTTTGCTTTAAATTTATAAATTTATTATTATAATTATATTAATTTAATAAAAGTTGTGTTATATAATACTCTTGTTACACTAAATAAATTTCTAGCAGTAATACATTGTTAGGATCCTGTCATATTTTCACAGCAAACTCGAACCAGGGGACTTATTTCTTATTTCAAAGGACTTATTTCTTTTCCCTTTTTTCAGACCTAACTCTTAAAATTTCCCCCTTTTAAAGCCAAAATGGCAAACATCTATACCCTATTTCAGACAAGTAGGCAAAACATACCCAGTTTGAGACGAAAATCTATACCCGTTTTCAGACCAAAACGGCTCAAAAACCACACCCTTTGGCATCGCAGATACCTATATTGCTTATATAAAGGAGTACCTACCCCCCGGGGGGGTGTGGAGTTGACACTCGAGTTAACCCGGCTTGATTACTTTTTGACATATTTTGGATAACTTTCTGATGGCTTCCGTTTGAAATGACCAATCAAAATGCAAGAACTGTGGTAGGCAGCTTCGCGCGAATTTGGAAAACGGACCAGGCTTTCTCGGTGAATATTCATCAGTTTCATAAACACATACCGTAAAAGCTCTATTTAGACCCCCTCTCTAATAAGCCCCCTCTTTGGAAGTCAGATTTTGTAATAAGCCCTCCTCTCTATTAAGTTACCACCCTCCGCCCTCTCCCTCCCGTCAGGCTGATGTAAATGACTTTTTGAGCAATATTTTCTGGCGTTTCAGTCACTTTGTATTGAAACGTGGTCTTTAATCATTGAGTTAGGGTACAAATGACGTTGCATTTGTAAGATGGTCATACATAGCCCATTTCTTGTTCTGTTTTAGGTTAGTTAGTGGTATAATAGTAAAGTTTGAAAAATTAATGTGAATTTTCTCGAAAATTTATGATTTGAAATAAGCTCCCCTCCCTTTTGAGCCCCCCTTCTTGAGGCCTAAAATTAAATAAGCCCTCTGTGGGGGCTTAATAGAGCTTTTACGGTAGTAGTGAAGTAACCAAGTGATCAAGTTGATAAAGGTAAATTAACCGCCGTAGCGAATTTGGGAAAACTTCGAGTTGATAATCAACTAAGTGTTTCACTTTCCCGCCGACGGAGCACAACAGTTTCATTACAAACTAATCACTTTAATTTGTAAGTTTATTAAAATTTCCTCTGGTTTTCCGCCCGGGGAATTGTTTACCAAGCGACACGGAACATCTTAGAGCGTGGGACGTGATCGTGTAATAGATGTTTTTGAGCCACGGACGGCAAACGGAAGGTGAATGTTCTTGTTTAATTTTGTCGCGCTTTCTACACCAATGAGTTGGAAAACCCTCGTTTTAGCATTTACAACTTGACGTTAGGGACGAAAAAATCGACAATACGCACCAAAAAAGAGAATATCCGACTTCCGGTTGCCGTCCGTGGCTCAAAAACGTCTGGACGTGGGCCGGCAAAGCACCATGTGATTAAAAACCCATATCACGCCGTACAAACAGCTATCTTATCAGCGTGTATTAAAACTCTGCTTGTTTGAGATAGCAAAACACGGAAAATATCCATTGTTTAGCATCAAAGGCGGTTGCGGCTTCCCGTGAGTAGTAAAAGACGTAAAACAAATAGATATAAATACAAATACTTTGAAATAGATATAGATATATATTTATTATATGACATAATATCTTTCCTAAAATATAGGCTTTCAACAGTGTTTTCCGTAGCGCGCGGTCAGGGGGACTAAGACCCGTGTAATACGGTCTCATATCTGCTCTCGTCTTTGTGCGTATTCGCACTCCAAAATGCTATGTCGTATAATAAATATATATATATATATATGAAATAGAAATAGATATATATACAAATAGATATAAAAACAAATACTTTTGAAACGGAGGACCAAGTGCGTGTGGCTTTTTGTAAAAAAAAACCCTCGAATTACTCGAAAAAATTTCGATTCTTAGAACACTGGCGAGTCCCCAACCTCGATTCCAGGCTCTCTCTCCTTTTCCTCCAAGTCCCTCCGAAGCTGTTGTACGTCAACATGACGTCATAAGCATACGTCATGCTGTTTGGTGTCGTGTTCTGCCCGCGGCTGTAAAGTGTAAAGTCAGAGAGCACCCGACAGGAACCCATTACTAAGACGGAAACCAATCAAATGCTGAGAACAAATTAAGTTGAAAACGTGAGGCTTATTAATCGGCGGAGTTTTTCTAAAATCGTGTCGCAGCACGCTATGAAATCCATCAGATTTACGAAAGAGCGTAGCTTTTATCAGTCCATAAACTTAGAAATAATAACAACCACAATAAAGAAACACGTTCATCTAACGAATTCCTTCTGGTCACGTCATGAAATTGAGCCGGTTTAATGTTCGGTCGCAAGACTGCTAAGTTCAAAATTGAATTAAAAATCTTGAATTTTATATTTTGCAAAATTGTCAAAAACAAACCTAACCACATGAAAGTACTGCTTAATAGCATTCAATTAAATGGTCGCACACGAGGGTTTCAACCACAGACTTAAAAGTTAGAACCACCTTGTACAGCATAACAAACAGTACCCCATGAAAGTAAGTTAAAGTACTGCTCAGTAGCTTTCATTTGAATGGCCGCACAGGAGGATTTACCACCTTGTACAGGTGTGTTCTGTCGCACTTTGTAATACCTGACGCATGCACTTTGCAATAACACTTGCCGCGCACTTTGTAATAAAATAGCTGTCGCACTCTGTAATAACAAACTGTCGCACTTTGCAATAAAATAAGCTGTCGCACTTTGTGATAACCGCCTTCGCACTTAGCTTTGTAATAAACTTTACCAGAATAAACTATACTCTTTTTTTATACAATTTTATATAAGATAATTACAACGTGCGAAGGCGGTTGTCAAAGTGCGGCAGCTATTTTATTACAAAGTGCGACCGAAGTGTTATTGCAAAGTGCGTCAAGTATTACAAAGTGTGACGATTATTGCAAAATACGGCAGAACATATGTCAGGTACCACATGAAAGTACTGCTCAATAGCTTTAAATTAAATGGTCACATACTAGGGTTTCATCCAAAGACTCAAAAGTCACAACCACATTTATTGACTTGAGGTTTTACTCTTGGAGTGAAAGGGTTAATTATAACTTTTCTCGTTGGCGTGACATTGCCGTAAATTAAGAAATACGTTCATTTATTATTCCTTTCATTGATTTTCCGTCGGGCTTGCAAAAATGGTGATTTTCGCCCTCAAGTGTAGCCTGCGTGGCAGGCGTAGAAAGGGGGAGTTCGAGCGCGAAGCGTGAGGAGAGAGCAACCCCCTTCCCGCCGATCGTGCTTCGCGCTCTCTCCTCGCCGGCGCTTCGCGCTCGCTCCTCCCTTCCTTTTCTACGCCTGCCACGCAGGCTACCTCAAGTGAATCGTGTTTGACGCTTGCACACTGAATCCTTTCATCGCTAATTACATACATTGTTTTCACCAAGTATTTCCACCCTACTTCGATCAAGTATTAGATTTATGAGATGTTCCGAGAAGGATTTTATACAAAAGTTTCATCCGTCAATCAGATTACTACAGTTTCATACAACAATTTTTTTAATTTCTGATCAGGAAAAATAAATCTGTAAAAAATTCATTCAGTGATTGCAAAATATTTTGCGGAGTTACGGTAATTGGCTACGTGCAAACCTTCTTAAAACCGAGTCACGTAGAATATTGCGACCTTTTAAATTTTTTTTATTTTTTTCAGTAAAATCACTACTCTATTTTTTTAAATCTCAATATAATGGTGTTTTTTTAGCATTTTCTCGTAACATCAGCTCTTTGTCGGTAGCGCTATGAGTGAAAAGTGCGTTTTAAAAACTTGAAATTATTTCGTAGCCTGAAGTCGATTTTGTTTGTAACGAATCTCTTTGTGCAATTTAGTTTTGCATATTAGAGTCAGATAACAAGTAAATCAGATTATTTTAGTATGGTGTGCGACAGCATGAGGAATTAAGGCTGAAATGCCTCATGTAACTTTCGCTTTTATCCAGTTAATACGGCACTGTGAAGCAACTAAACTGAGCAAGTATATTTGCATGAAAACTGTACTGATTTATTAGTTTTATTTTCTGATTTTAATTCACTACAAAAGCAACTCCAAGATTTGGAAATATAACTATCATTCACAAAGGACACTTTTGATAGAGCAATTTAAAGGAGCTACGTCACGGTTAGCCTCCTACGCAGACGCTCTTTGGGCTCGTCACGCAAAATTGGCCATTTTTTTTCAAGTTCGCCGTTCGCAATCCGTCTTAATCTTCTCCATTCTCAACCATCCTTGTTCCTGTTTGGTTTATTATTACCTCTCTGGTGTTTTTCTACCTTAGTAAACTGTTATTTTGAGGCCTTCTTCAATTTGAAGGTGATTTTGCACTTCGCAAAAATGACTTAAAATATTAATTTAAATCCATATCTACATGAACTTTATTGTTGGTTTGTTTCCTGTGTTTGTATAACAAAACCAGCCCACTCTAACTTCTAGTGAAGTGAATGCACACGGCGAGGGAGACACATTAACGACGTGATTGGTTGTTGAAATGTTTTCAAAGCGATGTAATGGTGATATGAATTGCTATCTCTTTAACAGCAATGATAAAGATAGCCTTATTGCGAAAAACAACGTCTATGTGGAAACAACAAATTAGACTGAAATTGACAATATGTCAGAAAGTTCTTATTTCAGACAGTTGTTATGCCACGTTGTGTCCTCGAGGCATTGCGCGTGCATAGGAAATTATAAAAGCATTATAAAAACACGCTGTTAGTAAATATTCAATTCAATTAAAAGAATTCTCCTCTGAGAGCACAGCACTCAGAACTGATCACACATCGCACATCGCACATCACACTTCGCACATCACACATCACGGAACCGTACGTGGAAAATCTACAATACAACTGCTGTGCCCGTCCACACCTTAATTTCAGTGTAACGATGTCTTCTCTCAACAACACAAACTGCACAGAGGAAACACCAAGTTTTCTTAACTCGAGCGCAGTTTTCTCCACCACCATGTGTGGCCCTACTCGACTGTCAAAGCCTCAGTTTGGTCCAAGCACCGCAGAGATGAAAGCTCTTACCGCGATCAACTCGACAGCAAGTGTTGTGGGTCTTGTGGGCAACATTCTGGTCTGTTTCGTAGTGATGAAATTCCGTTTCCTGGGACGGCCTAAAGCAGAGCTGTTCATCGCGAGCTTAGCTATAGCAGATCTGTTGGTTTGTGTGATTGCTCAACCCATGTATGTAATGCACCTGTATGGTTTGCTACCCTCCCAGCTCAACACAATCAGGCAAGCTGTAACCTGGATCTCAACGCTGGTTTCAGTCAGCCATCTCTTTTCGATCTCCATCGAGCGTTTTCTATCGCTATACTTTCTACACCGTTACAGTTTTTTCGTTCCAGATCGTACAATTTGGAGCGCTATTATTCTAACATGGCTTACAGCTATTGGCTTCGGTGCTCCCGCTGCCACGTTAAGAAAAGCGCGCCACATTGCACAGTACTTTGTTATAGCGATCCTGCTAATCATACCTATTCTGTACGCGGGGACATTTTACATTGTGCGTCTACAACATCAGCGAATCAAGAAACAACTGCCAGCGAAAAAACTGTCCACTTCTCAAAAAAGCTTCCCCAGGGAGCGCAAGATTGTTTACATGATCGCCGTTCTGGTTGGCGCGTTTTATTTTTGTATCACACCGCTCATCATTTGCCGTTTTTCTTCAACATCGGCGCGTCGCGTGCCGTGATTATAAACGCAACACGCGCATTTCCCTGGGTAAACACGGTCGCGTTTTGTAACAGTTGTTTAAACCCTTACGTTTATTACTGGAAGAGCTGGCGATTCAGGTTAGCACTTGAAATGATACTACGAAGAATTTTTGAAAAGAAATGAAAACGCGGCGGCGACTGAAAATCGCCGGGCATCGAACTAAACAGATTTGATTCAGACATCACGAATTAATACCCTTGAAATGTACTGACACTTGAAATATTGAAAAATATATTAGCGAAATATTTGTTTGTATATCAGTTATATTATTCACGCTATCTGAAATTATTCTGAGAAATATTGCAGATGTCATACACGGCGGCCCGGTTATCAAACTGCGGTTTCTTTGATCAAGGAGATAGAATCGTGTGGTTTACATGACGTACAAATCGTGACATGCAACTTCCGAAAGTTATTTCAAAACTGTATGATGAGTTTACATTTACGTGATTTGAATATAGATTGTAGATATGGTACAGTAATTAAGAAAAAAGAGCAAACTTGTCAATAGTGGAAATATATTTAAGTTAAACGGTAAATTTTGCAATGTATGTCTTATTAAGGGCTCCAAGAGACACATAATTTCAGCAATAAATATTGTGAATGTTTACGTTTGTCATTTCAAGTTTTTTTAAAAGATGTTTCTGCTTGCTGTGTAAGTTCGATAACGTGTTTTGACAGAATATATGGCTGGGTTTTGTTGATATTTGCAAGCTTTTGTTAATTTATTTCCAGGCAACAAAAGCAACGCAGAACTGCATATAAATATTCATAAAAATATATAGATAGCAATGTAACATGAAGGGTTTTTTTCGATAATGTACACTTTTTAAACCGGAACCCATGTCTTAAATTGAATTTTAACTGTTTAAATTTATTTTATTTAAAGTGGGCCAAAAAGACAGTATCTTAATATTACATGAAATTTTCGTGACACGTTAATTTCGCGATTTTGTAAAAATTTTAAAAACGTAGTCACTTATTAAATTTTCGCGATTTCATCCGAGCGTTCGTGTCGAATATTTGCTCGTATATCGGTATATGTTGCAATAAAATGATAAAATCAACACGACCTACCATTTGAACTACTTGAATTCAGTTTCAAAATCATGAAATACAAAGTAAAAGTTTGACGAAAGTCGCGACTGATAACACAGGTCACCAAAGCGTATTATGAGAGTTTGTATGGAGCTGAAATTCGATCGAAAATAATTTTCACTTTAGTACACTACAGTGGCAGATTCGACCGAAGATCGAAATTCGCCCATAGCAGCTTCCAGAATCGATAAAAACACCGGAAAAGACAACAGGTGAGGTTTTTAAACTTTATTTCACATTATTTACAACTTTTCGAAGGAAAAGTGAAAATTATTTTCGATCGAATTTCAGCTCCATTGCTGATAAGTGATAATTTATAGCTAACCTATCACGCATTTACTTTTCGCGCCAGCAAATTGTAATATAAAGTGTCGCGAAAATTTCATGTAATAACGTAATATGCATTTGTAGAAATATATCGATAACCATTGAAATTATTTATAGTTTTGGCAATAAATATTGCAAGTTTAAATTTAAAACAATTTTCTATTTTCTACGCCTTAGATAAAAACGTTTGTGACGCAGTAAAATCATATCTTTGCAGGATTTAAATTTAAGGACCTTTAAGGGTTTTAGACAAATTTATTCCAACGAATTTTCTATTATATTTTTGAGTATCGTAAACTTCCGATAAGCAGGTGTTTCTGAATCAGTACTGTAACGATATAGAATACAAAACAAGCTATGCCTTGGGGCTTATAATCGGACGAAGTTATATCTCTGAGCTAAATCTTCTAAATCTAAGTCCATGGGCTAATATTCAGGGAGGGGAGGGGGGGGGGGCTATTATCGGAAGGATATATTTTTTCTCAGGGGGTACTCAGGCGTAATAGTGACGAGCAGGGGGGGCTAGCAGCGAGGCCTGGGACCTAGTATATATGATTGCACATTCGACGACCTTTTAGGGTTTTGAAATTTGCGACCTGAGGACTTTTGGGTTAGAAATTTTGTGGTGATTTTTTTATGTGAAAGATTTTGTGGTGACTTTTTATGTAAAGATTTTGTGGTGACTTTTTTATGTAAAGATTTTGTGGTGACTTTTTGGGGGGTTAAAGATTTTGGTAAGGATTTTTTTTTTGGGGGGGGGGGGGTTTGACAAAAAAAGGGGTCGCAAAAACTGTCTGACACTCTCTTTATGTTTTTATTTTTACATTTTTTATATAGAGAAAAAAAGGACTTTTTGGGTTACGTTCTGGGCCGTTGGACTTTTTTGGGGTCTTGTTTTAGCCTAAAATATAAAGGATGAGAATTTATGTACATATTACAGTAGCTATATTGGGCTTCAAATTGTAATATTCAGGTCTTTTTAATCTTTCGTTATCTTTTTTCGCTATTATTTTTATTTTTTCGTTATCTCTTAAATTGACGTGCAAAAGGAAACTTCATAAACCCAATTTTTTTATCGCATGCATTTAATAATTTGTTTGAGTCTATCCGACAGTTTAATATCAGGCAAAAAGATACTTGAATGGATACAATTATTATGGTCGATAAACTATCAAACGTTAAGTATTTTGGTTCAATAATAAACGAAATTTAATAAGACGCACTTCGTGATCAGTCAAATCATTTATTATATGGAAAACTGGTCCATGATGAAATGGAGCGGCATTCTGATTGGTTCCCTGAGCGGTCAGAATTTTTCAATACGGACCTCTAAGATGGACCGCTCACGAATCACCTTTTATGAAACATTGAACAACAGGAAACTGTTTTCTATTAAGTAGAAACATTTTCCTAATATGACTGGTGGACAATTTATCAGCAATATAATAAAAACTTTATTGAACTGGTAATTTGTTCGGTCTATATTGAATATTGGTCTCGTTCTTTTTTTGCAGGTTTATGGACCGAGCCGAAACTTACAAAAACAAAAAGAACTCTACCAATATTTGGTAAAGTGTGACGTCACAAATGTTCCTCAAGCCTCAAAATCCCATCATGATCAGCCACAAAATTTCAACTTGTTAGCACGAATAGAACAGAAAATATAGAAGTTCAAAGTTTGGTACCGACCCATACAAACCTCTGTAATTTTGCGCCTGTTCTAAACTGAAGGAACAGACGCAAAAGAAGGGTTTGTGTGGAGAAATTAAAACTTGAAATGACCACATCTCGGCCGCAAATTGCAATGGAGAGCTAATTTTTGGCAAGTGGTTGTTTTTTGGCATGCTTCCTCCGAATTTCATAATTTCGCAAATTTAAATTTTGTGACGTCACAACTTTAGTAACATCTATTTATTATTCACTGAAACGTCACCACCTGCATTTTGAATTCGAAACCGAGCAAAATTTATTGTGGCCGGTTTGAATGCGCGAAATGTCATCCATCGCGCGAGGGCACGGTTATTACACTTTTGAACTGATTGAGCAGTTTATTTGAAAAAAATAAAAAAAACAGCCATCCTTGAGATCAATTAGGCAAGATAGAGCATTTTTCGATTGAGTGTCGTAAAACCAAAACCAAAGTAATTACAATGGCCAATAACAACAAACGAAAACAACACAATGAACCAATGAGAACTCGAAGCAAAACACGTAACTAGCGCCAAGCGCGGGAAAACGCGTGCGACCAATTCGCGATTGGTTTTGTATCTGATTGGTTGAGAAGGTGGCGCAAGTTTTTGAACCAATCACAGAGCGTAGCAAAACCAAAGCAATTCCGAATGACTTTCGACACTCAATTAAAAATTGCTCTATTGCTGCGAGGCTACAAACATTTGTTACACTAGCAAAAATGAATGAATAATGAACGAACGAGAGGGAGGTCTGAGAATCGACCCGAAAATTCCATACTGATGACGTAGCTCTACAGGATCCTTGCATTGTCTCTGATTGGTTGTTGCTCGCCAGCAGTGAATTTTCGCGCGCAAATAACAACCAATCAGAGAACCTGCTACACGGCTCAAAAGTCTTTCTCTCACGGAGTGGAAAGAAGTTTGTTTACACGAGCTAATTTCTTGTTTGAGATATCATCACGTTCAACGGAACACTTTAATTCGGTTTCCCTCGCAGCTTCCTTCAGGCTCCTTGAATTAACCCGCGCGTATATATATTTAGCAATCATATATTGTTTAAATTTGTCCTTCTGATAGACTGGTCTATTTTTTTCCTGTATTTATTTTGTTGTTATTTTCGCAAAGCTTTTCTGCAAAACAAAGTGTAAATTTGAGTTTCCTCGTTATTCTTCTTGCAGTTTGACCATATCAAATTTATAAATAAAAATGCTCATTTTTTATTCACACAGTGATGTTTATAACTTGACTTTGGCAAGGCAATGCCTTCTGTACAGGTAATCCGTTTCCTCCCAAACATTGCGTATATATTTGAAGCTAACACTTGTTTTAAAATGTCATATTAGGCCATCGCCATAAAATGTTTTGTTTCCCACCTCGGTCGGTCGGTAAAAAAGAAAAGAAAAAGAAAAGCCGCGAAACGAAATATTGACTAATTAATACAAAAATAATTCCAAGCGAGCCTTGATTATATCTTCCCCGTGACCACCATTTTGAAACGAGCCGATATCACTCTGAAAAGTGTTCGAAGACGTCATTATTTACTGGGCTGATTTAGATGTCAGAATTATTTTAAGATATAAACAAAGCATTTTAAGCTTGGTAACATCCGAGAAAAGGGCGCAGGCAATGAATGATAATTTTTTTTTACTTTTTGAAAAAATTGGGTCGGTCGGGCGATGGGAAACAAAACATTTTACGGGGATGGCCTAAGTTCAAACTATTCCATAATTTTACATTTTACTGATACGTGCTTCGAATAGACGATGTAGTTTTGTGTAATTACATTATAAGACCCTTGTAAGAAACAACAAACTCAAAGTGGAAATTAACATTTAATTAAATGCTAAATATAGGGTCATATAGCAACGGAACTTATCAAGTATTAATGGACATCGGATAAAAGGCCAGACAATATTTAAATTTTCATAATTTAGAGAATTGAAAAATTAAATATAGCACACGTTTTTGCGGTCAGGTTGATTTCATAAAAGCAATGGGATATTAAAATAAACAGTCGACATAGAGATAAAAAAAATAACGACGATTTAATAGAACTTCTGCCTACCAGACGAGCTTTAGATTAGGGTTTAGCCTCAAGTATCAAATATGTGCCAAGGGATATGTTACAATTGTTTACTCCAAAAGCACGTATTTCATTCATTTCTTGTTTGAGGCACGTACAAAGCAGATTTTACCCCGAGGCGAGCAATACCTATTTATAAAAGACAAACTGGGGTTTTTTTACTCTCCCAAAACCCCCAAGAGAGCTTGTTCGCAGGCTAGTCCATGATGAAAAGGAGCATTCTGATTGGTTCCTTGAGAGGTCTGAATTTTGCCCCAGACTCTCGCGGCTGTGCCGCTCGCTTTCGCCGCTAAAAATTTACTTCGCGCGCGCCAACAAGACCGCCAGCTACGCAGGCAAACTCAGTAAGAAAACGACTGTTTTAATTAAAAAAGTTAACTTTAATCCAATACTTTGCTTAAGTTAGGAAATATCAAAAAATCTCAAGACTTTAGAATGATAGCACTAGGTTAACTTCTTTAACAAGTGAAAATGAACTCTTGGCCTTCCTATCTTTCAATGCCAGCGAAACATGCCTTACCCCTCCCCGCTCCTTCCCCCACCCTTCCCCGCGGGTCGCTCGCTCGTGTTTTCTCAGGCTTCGCTCGCAAAGCATGATCTCAAGGCCCGTCATGCTCTTGTGGTTTATATTTTTTTCGGAATTAAATCAAATCAACATGCGTGACTTTAAACAATTTTTATCGGCCATGACACAGATGTGTCATCATATTCTGTAACGAGAACGCGAATTGGCAACGGTAACGCAACCTGAAATTCAAGCTCTTTAATATAAATTTTGTACCTAAAATGCAAAAACATAATTTATCTACAAATTTGAATGACAAGAACATACGAAGATCCAAATATCTGCCCTTTAATTCGTGTTGGTTTGACTTGCGTGACTAACTAACAACTAAATGTTAACCTCCGGTTTGTTTTCTGCTCGTCACGCAATCTCTACTGTCCTTCCTCCCGTGACAAGATAAACAAACTTCTACGTAGGAAGTTACATAAGCTAATGATTGGCATCACGCAAGACAATCAACAAGAAAATGTGCGAAAGAGGCTTGCACGGTTTTCTTCGCTTGTAATTTTGCTTATATTCCCACTGCGTTTTTTCTCCACTTTCTAAAGTACCGTATTTCAAAAGAATCATGAACAACTACAGTATTCAGAGTCACTATTCACAATCTAATACAAATGCATATTCAAAACAGTGAGAAAAACCGAGAGGGAAACGAAGACGAGCGAACTTCAACGAACATCGTTCACGAGAAAATACGAAATACAGTAACCGCGCTGAACAAGGCAACATGGACCCATCTTGTTTTAACGACCTTCATATAACATTTACCTTGATATAACATCAAAGCGGAAGAAATAATATAGCATTTTTTTTTAAAGACAGACAAGTAAACTATCGGAAAAAATATTTTTACTAGAGGGGTTTTGTCCCCACAGTTCCGGTTTAGTGTCAAACTACTTCCGGTTTAGCGTTCAACCACTTCCGGTTTAGCGTCAATGTGAATTCAAGATGGAGGCTGCTGCTGCTGCTGTTGTTGTTTTTCCCACCACCAACCTCTTCCTTTACTTCCAGTGTCGATAATTCCAGGTTGTACATTGAAGGACGGTATATCTCCACCCAGGCCCACGCTGACTCCGCGACCCCTCCCTAGACCTGCTGGTACATGTATGTCACCAGGTTTGGCCAGGATGATTGGGACTTGGCTACTGGGGGCCTTGTCAAGACCCGGTCCCCCAGGGATACCCGATCCCCCAGGGATACCTGGTATCTCGGGAGTGGGTGTACCATATGACTGACCATTGAACTGCATCTGTGGGGACAAGACAGTGATCTGTCCTGGGATGTTGTGCGGATGTAGGGTCCCCTGCATGGGAAGTCCAGTAGTGAGACCATCCGTAGCAAGGGCTTCTACATCGTTTGCTCCATCGCCACGTCCACGAGCTATTATCGGGATGTCATTTCCCCCATCCCCTCCTTCTCGGACCTGACTGATATTTGTCGACATATTGGGTTTCATTGGTTGATCCACATAGCCAATGCTCCTGTCGTATTCTTTATCCACCTCGACTGCCCAGGTCACGTTACGGCTACCAGCACTGCCTCCACGTCTTCCACGTGCAGGCCAGCCACCGCCACGCCCCCGTCGGTTAAGCCTTCCCCTTCCCATCTCTACACTCATAGGACCACCAACCACAATACGATCCTTGTCACTGTAGCCTCGCCCCGCCTTGTTTCCTCCCCAGCGAGCAATAGGCACCCCAGCCACTTCTAACTGACCCCCCAGTCCAGATACGGGCTGCTTACTGTTAGGACCACGCCCACGTCTGGCATTCATTCCCATTCCTTGCATCTGTGGGATGTTAGCACCAGCTGGGAAGAAGTTGTGCAGTGCGACATTTTGCAGAGCTGGCGGCACAGGGCCAAAGGCGAAAGGCACCGGTGTGGGGAGTAGACCATCGCCACGTTGGCCAGGAAAGTGCGGTATCATCCCAACAGCGGGCATTCCGGCAGGAGGACCAAAGTCTTGTTGTAGACCCTCAGTGATGCACCATCTCATTCGTTGGAGCTTTTCCACTCGCCCACTCTAATGTGAAAGGAAGAACAGGGATGAACAAAACAGAATGCATGTTCCTGGGCCATTCAATAACATGCACACTTTTCAATACAAAGTGACTGCAACGCCAGAAAATATTGCTGAAACGTCATTTACATCAGCATGATGGAAATCAGTCCAGATGCTATGGTTAACCTCTAACGGCTGGGGGGCTTAATAGAGAGGGGGGGGGGGGGGCTTATTACAAAATCTGACTTCCAAAGGGTGGGGGCTTATTAGAGAGGGGGCTTAAAGTGCCCCTAAGATCAAATTGTTGATATTCATGTTTTTACATTTTTGTGTACAATACAACTTTCTTACTCATCTTGCCAAATTTCAATCCATTACGAATGTTAGAAGTCTATTTTGTTTGGACTTCTATTTCCAAGAATTTACGGCCACCATTACTTGACCTTGTTCCAAGGCTTGGTTGCGAATTAGAGAAAGTGACGTCAAAGGCTCAAAAATACATATAATATTAGTATTTTATATTTTATATTTATATTTATGTTATAGTGTCCCCAATTAGCTATTTAAGCTAAACACACAGACACTTAAATAAAGTCTATGTATGTATGTATACCTCACGGGTTGAAATTATAATAACAATGAGTATAGAAAATCGCACGAAGAGCAACAAAATTGGACTTGTTCTTCATGCAATTTTCTAAACGTATTGTTATTAACTGGGCGTGGGCCTGGGGCCCAGCCCGGTGAGTAAAATAGCTTCTGTTTTTTTTGTTGTCGTGATTCACCTTATACCTCTACTCCGCCAAAGTGCTAGGAGGAGAGCTAGGGGTGAGTATGAATATATATGAATGTATTCGCCTTGTGAAAGATTTTCTCGGGGAAGAACGAAGCCCGGACTCGAGAGAGCGGCGGAAATCGAGCCTATGTGAAAGTTGGACTGGTCCAAATAAATATTAATTTAGGACCGCGTAAACACATCGGAGCGGCGTACAGATTTCGCAACGTCGGTGAGTTTGACTCGTCAAAATATTAAATCATTGTACTCACTACTAGGTGGACACACTAGGAGCGCCATTAGATCAATTTTTTTTATCAAGGCTACGTTACATTTTGCCAGGGTCATGATATTGTCCTGTTTGTTTTGTGTGAAATACATTTCTTTTCCGTAAAGGAAAACAGAAACTTGCCCAGACTCGCAGATTTATGTAAACAGAAACTTGCCGAGACGTGCAGATTTATATCTGGACGATTACGTCATAGGGTCACGTCGAATCGTGACTTGAAGAGATTGTCTGTGAGGTGCGTACGTACATCACATACACTGGAAGCGCCATTAGATCAATTTTTTTATCAAGCTACGTTAGATTTCGCCAGGGTCATCCTTTGCCTAAATGATATTTTATGAATATTGTCCTGTTAAATAATTGTCATTTTGTGTGAAATACATATCTTTTCCGTATATTTTCTGAGAAAAACAGAAACTTGCTGAGAAATACAGATTTATAAATTTATAAGGACGATTACATCATGGGGTCACATGAGTCACGTCTAACTGTGACTTGAAGAGATTTCGCAACGTCTGTGATAAACCAGGGTCGCCGTTAGGTCAAATTTCATATCAAGCTATTACTTTTGATTTGAACATGAATACTCTGCTGTTTATTTAGTGTGAAATACATTACTTTTTCATGTTGGTGCAGCAATTCACTTCCTTGTATGCAGAAGATTTATAAACAAGAATTTTCGAAGAAAATATAACCGGGCTTTTTTTATCAAGCAGCAAGCCGTTTTACCTGCTTTCTTGCTTGAAATCTATCAGATTAGTCACGGCAGTCACGCTGAAGTCTGATGTTTGCGTATAGTGCCTACTGTCAATTTTCTTGCCTCTGAGCAGTCTTTGAAGATCATTCCTCAATATAAAGCCAAAGTTGAATAAGAGGAAAAAACACGACAACATAGGTACGAATCGGTGTTGAACCATCAATCGCAGACGTTCCGCGTTGCACCATCATCATTCGCAGCTATTCTAGTCACAGTTCGACAAATTGCGTGAGTCAAAATGTGATATTGTAACGTAATGGTTGTTATTTATAAATCTTCTGCATACAAGGAAGTGAATTGCTGCACCAACACGAAAAAGTAATGTATTTGACACTAAATAAACAGCAGAGTATTCATGTTCAAATCAAAAGTAATAGCTTGATATGAAATTTGACCTAACGGCGACCCTGGTTTATCACAGACGTTGACTCATGTGACCCCATGACGTAATCGTCCTTATTTATAAATCTGCATTTCTCAGCAAGTTTCTGTTTTTCTCAGAAAATATACGGAAAAGATATGTATTTCACACAAAATGACAATTATTTAACAGGACAATATTCATAAAATATCATTTAGGCAAAGGATGACCCTGGCGAAATCTAACGTAGCCTTGATAAAAAAATTGATCTAATGGCGCTTCCAGTGTATGTGATGTACGTACGCACCTCACAGACAATCTCTTCAAGTCACGATTCGACGTGACCCTATGACGTAATCGTCCAAATATAAATCTGCACGTCTCAGCAAGTTTCTGTTTACATAAATCTGCGAGTCTGGGCAAGTTTCTGTTTTCCTTTTCGGAAAAGAAATGTATTTCACACAAAACAAACAGGACAATATTATGACCCTGGCGAAATGTAACGTAGCCTTGATAAAAAAATTTGATCTAATGGCGCTTCTAGTGTATGTGATGTACGTACGCACCTCACAGACAATCTCTTCAAGTCACGATTCGACGTGACCCTATGACGTAATCGTCCAAATATAAATCTGCACGTCTCAGCAAGTTTCAGTTTACATAAATCTGCGAGTCTGGGCAAGTTTCTGTTTTCCTTTACGGAAAAGAAATGTATTTCACACAAAACAAACAGGACAATATTATGACCCTGGCGAAATGTAACGTAGCCTTGATAAAAAAAAAATTGATCTAATGGCGCTCCTAGTGTGTCCACCTAGTAGTGAGTACAATGATTTAATAATTTGACGAGTCAAACTCACCGACGTTGCGAAATCTGTACGCCGCTCCGATGTGTTTACGCGGTCCTAAATTAATATCTATTTGGACCAGTCCAACTTTCACATAGGCTCGATTTCCGCCGCTCCCTCGAGTCCGGGCTTCGTTCTTCCACGAGAAAATCTTTCACAAGGCGAATACATTCATATATATTCATACTCACCCCTAGCTCTCCTCCTAGCACTTTGGCAGAGTAGAGGTATAAGAGATCGACGACAAAAAAAAAAAAACAGAAGCTATTTTATTAACTGGGCTGGGCCCCAGGCCCACGCCCGGTTAATAACCATTACGTTACAATATCACATTTTGACTCACGCAATTTGTCGAACTGTGACTAGAATAGCTGCGAATGATGATGGTGCAACGCGGAACGTCTGCGATTGATGGTTCAACACCGATTCGTACCTATGTTGTCGTGTTTTTTCCTCTTATTCAACTTTGGCTTTATATTGAGGAATGATCTTCAAAGACTGCTCAGAGGCAAGAAAATTGACAGTAGGCACTATACGCAAACATCAGACTTCAGCGTGACTGCCGTGACTAATCTGATAGATTTCAAGCAAGAAAGCAGGTAAAACGGCTTGCTTGCTTGATAAAAAAAAGCCCGGTTATATTTTTCTTCGAAAATTCTTGTTATAATTTCAACCCGTGAGATATTTTTGAGCCTTTGACGTCACTTACTCTAATTTGCAACCAAGCCTTGGAATAAGGTCAAGTAATGGTGGCCTTAATTTCTTGGAAATAAAAGTCCAAATACTTCTAATGTTCGTAAATGGATTGAAATTTGGCAAGATATGTAAGAAAGTCATCTTGTACACGAAAATGTAAAAAAAATGAATATCAACAATGTGATCATAGGGGCACTTTAATAGAGAGGGGTGGGGGGAGGGGGCTAAATAGAGCTTTTATGGTATGGCGGATAGCATTGGTTGACATAACGATAAGGAGTGAAGGTCACACCAATCAAACTTTTTCTTACCTTTCCGTCACACAATTCCAAAAGGTTGGCATTCTCCACAGCCATAAGATACTTGCTGTGGAAAAGTTTCCCATCAAAGTAATTCCACGGACACACCAGCTCCCATGGGATCGGGACAGCACATGCATCATTGGCAAAAATGGCAGCTTCAACACCGCACATAAAGATGGAAGCGAGCTGGACGGCACGAGCGTCGACACGTTTGAGCTTGATTTCTCTCAGGTTAGATGCATTGCACTCTGTTGTTAGGTGTGGAGAGAGAGCTTGGGCGAGGAAAGCATTTAGTTCACGAGTCGATAAAACCAAACGTCCATGTGCTGTTAGGTACCTGCGCGCAGGATACAAGAAATAAATAAAGATGTGTTGCATAACACCATTATTTAATTTTAATTTTTTTTTTAAATTAAAATTTTATTTTGGCGACCAGATTTCGCCATCTGGCGACTTCACATAAAAAAGTTAATTTCGGACCCTGCATACATGTACTGCAGTTACCTTAGAACACAACAAAGAATCACCAATCTCTTTGGCACTATGACAGTCTGCGTCATGCTCGGGGTGTCGCTCATCATACAAGACAGAAAAGCCTTCAATCTGTTGTTATCTGCCGGTGCTCCTTTGTTGAACCAGAGCTTATCCACTGGCGGCACTTCCCAATCAACAGCCAGTGGTCCAACAATATCGGGATCATCCAGACGCCTTCCCCCATAAACACACCATTCTTTCACTGCCAACGCACTAACATCGAAGTTGTTATCGTTCTTCTTCTTGGGAGCCAAATCAAAGAGGATACCGTAGACCCTTTGACGAACTTTACGGAACAGAAGTGCCGAGGGCAGACGGTCAGGCAAGTGCTCGTCTTCGATCATTGTGTCAATGGTGATCTCGGCTTTTGTAAGAACTTGGTAAACAGTTTCTGTCATCCTTCCGTTTTGAAGAAGGTGCGCAGTAACATCTAGGACACGCTTCGGAATACCTGGGATGGCACCTTTAATTGTGGTCTCTTCTACTGGAATGGAATAGGAATTAAAAATTAATGATATGTTACAAGCACATGGTAACGTAACATCCACTCAAAGTCAAAGTCATTGTGAAGAAAATTTGCAACAAAATGAAAACTATCCTAAATCAAAATTAATGGATTTTGTAGGAAAACGTTGTAAGTACAATGTGGCAGGATGCGGGAAGCATTTGAACCTACATGTAGTTATATGGCCTAGAGTATCCAACCGGTGTGCAGAAGGTCATACATGCTAGCTGCTAGCTTGCGTCACTGACTGATTAACAGCATTCTCAAGATTTGTTGGTGACTTAGTGTTCCACTATACTTACAGATTTCTGTAATTAAGATTTTCTGACTTTAGTCCCAAGAAAACATTTTAGTACAAATGAATATGAAACATTGTTTTCTCAGAAAACAGTTGTCGTGGCAACATCAACTCACCTGTCTCTTCTGTGTTGTCGTCAGCAGAGGTCACATGATTAACACCTCTCTTTCCAGTTGTGGACATCATAGGCGAAGATTCAGATGAGGGTGGTGGGGTGGGGAGGACTGCTGATGGTGACACCAGGGGATGGGTGAGTAGGGAGCCTTCGTGATGAGGTGACAGAGGAACTGTGGTACCTTGGGGGTCCCCTGGTTCCCCTGGGGCGAGAGTGGCAAGGAATGCACGATGGCAGAAGTGTCCTGAACTTGAAGCGAGGATAAACTCTGCTGCAGATCTGTGATACTTGGAATTTGCTTTGTGCTGTCGTCACTGTTTTGAGGCAGCTTGGTAAAAAAAAAAAGAAATACAAAAATAACAAAGTTAGTTTTTCATGTGGTAGAATTGAAACCTCCCTTGCCTAAATGGTAAAACGGCTGCTTAAACCCGAACTACATTCCTTTCCTTTTGTTTTGACTGCAGCAACTTTGACACCTTTGGCAAAAAGGGGGAGTTGCAGTTTGCCGAAAAGCTGCCAGATTGCTTCAATTCTTCTTATAATGGAGTTTTTTGGACAATTTTTTATATCAAACATTCTATTTCAATATCTAGTGTGCATATATGTACAATATACTAGCCAATAAATGACAGTCCATTACATGTTACATGTAGTAGTTAACTTACAAAAAAAAACCACTTACAGCTGTGTCTATTTGTGGTGGAGTTGTGGGTTTTGGAACAAACTGGTGCTGTTGCCAATGTTGCCACATTTTTTGATACTGATGTTCATTCTGTCTGCGGCCTGTTGGAAAAATACAAAAAAACAAAATAAAGCAATAATTAATCCCTTCAATCTCTTGACTGAAATGCCATAACATTTCTTTTATATTTAATTACTGAGTGGCATGAAATTTTCGCGGAGTTTAATTTCAAACTTGTCCCAACTATTCAACTTCGAATGATTGACTGATTGTCAAGTTAGGGAATGTTAAGATGAAAAGTGACAAACAACGATTGCGGGAAAATAAGCTTTCAGAGTCCAGACCCCATAGGCCTAGGAACTTTTACCTTCCCTTCCCTTCCCCTCCTATACCACCCCCACCCCTTTCATCTGCCCTTACACCATGTTACTTATAAAAGCATACAGTCAACAAGGTGGACACCACTGTAAGGCGGACACCTTTCTAAGGCGGACATGGTCGGCTTGGCTTGTCCGGCTGAATTTCACTTGTTTTTCTCTAAACTCTCTTTAAAGCCGGGACACTGTCCTGATTTTAGCATGATTTGGGGAAGCTCAGAAACATATCTAGATCATAGGAAGTTGAACAATAATGGTTTGATTCTGTAGAATAGCACTCGACAAATGACAGGAACCCATTAGGAAGTGAGGATGACAAACGACAGCGAGGATGGAAATGGATTTGCAATATGGATTTTTGAAAAAACGTCAGGATGTCAGTTTTTCAAAGTTTCAAATTTGGCTCGGAAATATTTGAAATTTTGCAAAACTTTTGTTGCAGTATGGAATTTCTTGAAGAAATTGCTTTTTTTCATTTAGTTAGACTTTGTTAAGTTGCTATTTCATAGATTTAGGGACCATTTCATGCATTTATAACAGTTTTGAGCAAATATGCCAGGACAGTGTCCCTTTAAGGCGGACACCTCCAGCTGGTCCCGAGGGTGTCCGCCTTTGAGAGAGTTTACTGTACTGTGGAAAACAATACCATTTTTTTTCATTAATTTTAATATTTCATTATTATTACCTGGAGCAATATCAGGAGACTGTGCAACAGATTCCTCACTAGGGTGGCCTGAGTAATGTTCCACAGCCCTTTTGAGTTTTTCTGTGATCTCTGCCAAGTCCACTTTTTCTGATCGGAATACTTGGCGCGCAATCCATGCAAGGTTTGAGATGTCTACTACATTCTTTAGAAATTAATTACACTTGTAATGATGATATCATTGGCTGGAAAGATCGGTTGGTGCTTTTCTTTGACCTGAAGATGAAAGACTTGTGTTTAATAGAATACCTATAAAATGTTTCGTTTCCCATCGCTTTCTCTCTCGTGAAAGTGGGTTGGTTGGTCGGTTGGTTTTAAAAAAAAAGCAAAGAGAAATGAAATATTGACAAATTAATAAATAAAAAAATAATTCCAAGCGAGCCTTGATTATATCATCCCTGTGATCACCATTTTGCTATAATCCTGAAATCGTGAAATTTAAACTCGATAAAATCCTTTGCACCTCCCAGTCACTTTAAATCCGGAGTACCTCCCTGGTCCCACAAAAATGTTAAATTTTGCTCTTTAAATATTCATTAATTTATTAATACTGTGATGTATAAATAAATTATCAATCAACATAAAAAAGTACCAACCTGTACTTTGGCCAGAGGGTGATCTGGGCCTAGTAGATTCCAGTAAAATGAACCAAGGTTGTCTTCTGGAATGAAAGATGTTCCTAGCAAACTCGCGAACAATCCTAAGCGATCATGATGCAGTTGCAGTTCAGTGAGCATGGCTTCGCGATGAAATCGCATTGTAATAATGTCTTTCTTGGAAAATTTAAGATGATCCGCTGAAAAATAATTTGGGACGTCAAATAGGAGAAAATCTGCGTGATGACTGACAACTCCTGCTAAACTCTCCGCTTGGCAATACGTGGCCATTTCTTTGTGAAGATCTTCCATAGAAGTACACACCGAGACTCCACAGCTGAGAAACGCCAGCCGCAGACACGTGTTTACAACAGGTGGTGGAAAGTACAGTCTTTTCCCTGGGTAGCAATTCATTTTGATGACATGAGAGAGGATTTGCCGAGCTAATTGTCTTTTGTCGTTTTGAGTTTTGATCCACTCGTGTAACTTTCGAGAATCGCCTTCTCCGTCGAAATACATCACAATCTCAATATTCTGCTGACGGAATGACCTTGTAAAGTGTTCTACACTGCGCAGCATTTCGTTCCACTGTCCTCCGCAGACCCAATCTGTAGTGGGTCCATAAAGATGCTTTAAACAACTCTTCGTGTCTATAAGCAACACCGGCTGTACTCCACCGTCGGTCACAGCTTTCTTGCCAAGAAGAACCGCTTTCAAATCAACTTCTTCGCAAGCCGTGGGGCAATTCGCCTCGACGTATTCCTGCAATCCTTGGATACCCATCTTTGCTAAGTTACTCTATTGAAAAACGCTCGGCAAATTGACCCTTACATGGATAAAACAAGGATTTTTCATGTTGCATGTCTTCTACACGTGTTCTCGACGGCCATATTACGCTAAACTTGCAAAGAAGTCTGGGAAGAAGAATCTCGGAGAACGAACGGTGCTCATGGGATATATTTTAGTGCCCAGTCCTCTCGCGCCAATTTGTTACCATAGAAACACGAACGCCAGCAGAAGAAGACAAACTCGGAACAGCTTCAGTAAACACGCTGCACTTCGTTCAGTTCATCAGAGTTCCCTGTTTCTGTAATCCAAAATGCCTCGTGATCCTTACCCTTTCCCGAGACTCCAGAACGACAGCGATTTTAATGGACAGCAAGGAAAGCAGGTAAGCTGTGTCCCTGGCCCAGATTTTGGAATCGCGATCAAGTATTCTTCGCGCGCGTCGCTTGTGTTCCAAACAATGTTGCTCTCAGATGAGGAACAGGAAAAAGATTGATAAATAAGAATGTTTTGTTGCCTAAGAAGCAAATACCTTTGCGTTCGTTTTAAAAAATACCTTTGCGCGTTCTTTCTAAAGAATTCCAGGGATAAAAGCTAAATCGGCACGGGGGCTTTTGATTTAGATTCTTCAAACATTGCATCTTTTCCCCTCTCGATGATTTCGCGATTCAGCTCAAAGCCGCTTCAGTGATAAACTGGTTGGCCACTAAATTTAAAGTTCACTTTCTTCTAAGTCATCTTGAAACAACAAGATCAGAAAATACTCGCATGGAATTTAGTCAAAAAGAACACGCGACAGACCACAAAACAAATGAAATCTTTAATAGTTTTCATTTCCTCTTTTGTCTTTGTGATTAATCTAATGAGTAATCCATTTATTTCAGGTAAAAGAGACAGGAGGAGCCTTGACCCAGACCAGCCAAGAGGGCACTCCATGGGACAGACTCAACAAATCTGCTACACTTGCGAGTTCTAGAAGAGAAATATTTCATCATGATCCTAAGGTTGTTATATATATTGGATTACTTATATAAGGGTTCAAACAATAATATTTGCATATGCATCTTTGAGCATTTCAGGACCTCCCTGAAAAGCACCCCAGTGAGAGGAGCCCCCTGTATTGTTATTATTATTTCATTAATTCCAGTGTGTTGTTTATCATTGCAGGCTCCCAATGATAGCTTGGATTTCGTCATCAAGTCGACATACGACCATCATAAGGAATTCCTTTATTCCAAAGCAGAGACATTGGTTCAGCATGAGACTGCTGGACTGCAGCATGGGTAAGCAGCTGTAGCCCCCCCCCCCCCCCCCCCTCCACCAGGGTCAGGGTCCCAAATGGTATCCCAAATAAACAGACATGTCTCATTGCACAGTCAATAATAAATTACTCTTTGGACTCGCCTGAGCAACATCTGAGATTTAAAGGGGCACTATCATGAGCATCAGTTGAAAAGTCAAGACATACAGTTGTACCTCTCTAATACGGACACCGAAAGGATGGAGCAAAGTGTACGTATTAGAGAGGTGTCCGTATTATAGAGGTCATGAATATGACGTCACTTTAAAAGATCCACTGATGATAAGAAATCGCGACGATAAATGGCTGATATTTATTGTCCGTATTATAGAGGTTTTATTTATAGAGAATATCGTCACTTACAATAGGTGTCCATGCTGACCCTTTCATGTGTCAATCTTTAAACTGAAACATGCATTGTTTTACACACAGGCGTGTTCTGAAGAATCGGCCTCCACCGGAAGAACCAGAAATTGACCTCTTCAAACTTCCATTGATGAAAAGCACAAGTGTACAACGCCAGAGCATTCACAGCATTAATGGAGCTATCGGTAATTACTGTTCAACATACAAATTCTCCCTGTACATTTTTAAAAAAGGACTGCATGTAGTTTGGAGAATTTGATGTACACTGTATTTCCTCAGTCACACTGGACTGAACTGCTACTTTCAATAACACAGATTAGTGACCCATCTGTGCATCTGATACAGCGTTAGCCCAATGTAAGCAGTTTCTACACGATCAAACAGCAAGAAAAATTGACATGAAGTCTGAGAAAAGAAGTCTTACATGTACTTCCTACACTCTTGAGGACAGAGAGTTTCAAGTAGAAACATTCCACCATAATACTACATGTAAGATCTATGTAGTGTCCCTGATTGGTTTTTCCTATTTTAACGAATCAGATGGCACAGATCTATACAGTGCTACTTCATCAGTACAGGAGTTTTTGGCAAGAAATTATGGTATTAGAAGTCTCCCTCAGTCATGGGTGATATGCTTGAAATTTACAGAGATGCCTGTGTTTTTTATAAGGCTAAATATTGGCATAATTTAATTCCGTATCTTTGTTACCCACAGAGAGTCACCATAGCGCATCGACAAATGGCGGATACTCCAGAAAACATGATGGAGGGTTTTATACCTGTTAACAACGCTTCAATCATTGAACAACTAAAATGATCTAGGATGCTATGTTAAAAAAAGACAATATCACAAATATTTTGTGAACTTGTTTGACAAGTTTTAATAACTTTTAATAGTAAAAATAAGTGTTTTCTTTCTTGATGGCTTGTATTTTATGAAATGTAAATGTCTGCGTTTTTTGCATGAGATGGATGGTTAATGTTTTAAAAATTTTATTTTAAAAATATATGATACCTACAGAATACTTATTACGGTAACCACTTTGTTAATAGCTTTTAACTTACACGTTTTACATGTACAATAATTATAATCCTTTGTGATTTTCCAGGAAATTTTTTTTACATCATTACCTTTTGATTCAATAGACAATAATATTCTAATTTTTAAATAATGTTGATTTGTTACAGGCAAAAATGCTGAAAATATTTTGATGAATAAAGTTGCACTAATTCTATTATATCATGTAATAGTACTTGTTGATTTCTCTAATAAAAAATAATTATTATTATATAATCGACAACTGGTACTTTAATTGATTCTGTTGTTACTGCGCCTTTCCATAACACGCAAACACTGAAGTTTAAAACCCAACTAATGATTGCGTTTTTCACTGCCGTCAATCGTAATATTATTATGACGACAACCAACGGACCCTGAAAAAAGAAATGAACAAAATGGATTGCAATCCACCAAATTATCAAAATCCATGGACGTGACATTTTAAACATGTTGAAGTAAACTTCTGTTTCTTGAGACGAGATTAACAGCAGCAAAAAATGCAATCATGATTAAGCGAGTTCGATGTTTTGAAATACGCAGTAATAAATTCTGTTTTAAATAAAACTGCATCAATTTTATGCAGTTAATTTTCATGAGTAGCCTCCTTGACGGGAGGTGCGAATGGAGACAAAATTAAAACCTAAAAAATCCTAGCGGCTTGAAGCGAACCCAAAAAATCCCTGAACCAAACTTAAACCCAAAAATCCCATGCTGAATTTTGAACCTTACACATTTACTGCTTTACTACAAATATGAGTATACTACATATCCGTAGCACTAAATATGGTAACAATTTTTTTACTGTGAATCTTTGACCCCCAAATCTCTTCTAAAATCAAACTACTATACCCAAAATACTTGCCAAAATTTTCTTACCCCCCAAAATTCCGTAATTCTGAATTTTAAATAAAAAATCCTTCGTACCTCCCTGTAATTTTAATCCAGAGTAACCCCCTCCCCCTGGGCCTCCTCCACAGGCACCTCAACTCAAATGAAGTGGTTTGGGGAAGAGAGAATACTGGGAAGCTAAAGGGCAAGCCCAGTCCTCTCTCTCTGCCACAAACTCGCCTCAACCCCCTCTCAAGCTTTTCTCCTCTCTTGCCCAGTGCTCTCAAACAGAGAAGAGAGGGTAAAACACATAAATTATGTTTGTCTTGAGTGAATAAATTCAAATATCCCATGGCTTGGCTCGTATACTCTCGCTGTTTCCATTTTGTTGTACAACAATCTCCACCTGTTCCATCCTGATGGAGTTGTACACGCAGATAGGACAGGCAGTCGGCAGACAGCCCTCCTGTCTGCCGTAATACTTCAACAGCAGTTTTGTGGTATGCTTCAACGGAAGAATTAACTCAGACATCCTCTGCTGGAATTCGGGCAAAATGAATTCTTGGAAATACACCCTTGGGAAGTGATGGTTGCACGTAAACAACACAACGTCAGCTTGTGGCTCGGAAACAACCTCTCCTTCCCCCCTCCACCCTCGCTGTTGGGAAACTGCCGCTGATGCTACAGTAGCTGCGGCAGTCATCGATAACGCAATGTATGGGTGTCTGTCCAAATCTTTCTTGATATTATCCAGGATTTCTTGCCAGAGATGTTTTTGCGCTGCGCGGAATTCTTGTAGCTGTACACCTGCATCTAACTGTGCAAATGGTTGCGTAAATGTTTCATCTTTAGTGTTGGTCGGATCTTCCATACTGTTGTATCTAGTGAGAATCCCTTTCAAGTCTGACGTATACTCTTCACCCAAGTCTTCCTCTTGTAACTGACGCACTACATGAGTTACAACTTTGTTAAAAAATTCAGCACTAAACTGTGGCATTGTTTTGTTGGTTTCATCAAAAGGAAGTGATTCCTCCGGATCCTTTAGGCTTGTTGGAGAAGGAAACAATCTCTAAAAAATTGAAAAACCATTTGAAAATGAGTCATGGATAGTCTAACTGATTTTTTGTTGTACGATGTGGTATAGCCTGTTACAATGTGCAGTTCCAGAAAATATCCATACCCACCCAACGAAGGTCATTGGAAATTCCGAGGGGGAGGGGGGTTTCAAAAAACAAAGAAATTTAAAGGAGAGTAGGAAGCTAAACTGGAAATTACAGGGGGGTGGAGGGTTCAAACCAAAAACCTTTTGTGGGGGAAGGGGTATGGATATTTTCTGGAACAAAATAATGCTAGGAATTGAAGGGAGCCTGACAGCTCATTGATGTTGCTTTATTTCAGTTGAATCCATAGAATGAAACGAGGAGTATTGTTACTCCTCTGGATGGGATACTTGTCCATCGCAGGTTTCTCAACAGCATTTTATACAGGTTGCCCTGACAATTCATCGGTTAAACCATTTTATATTCCTGGATGGAGAGGGGCAATAAAATTATTGATACAGGAGCAAGCTGGCCAGGCTTAAAGGAGCTATGTCACGATATTTTAAAGTCATTTTTGGGAAGTGCAAAATCACCTTCAAAGAAAGCCTCGAAATAATAGTTTACTAAGGTAGCAAAACACCAAAGAGGTAATAATAACCAAACAGGAACAAGGATGGTTGAGGATGGAGAAGATTGAGACGGATTGTGAATGGTGAACTTGAAAAAATTGGCCAATTTTTTCAAGATGTGCCATCCTTGACGTAGCTCCTTTAACCTTGATCCTGGACCTCCTGGGTGGAGGAGGCATGCGAGAATAGTGCGAGAGTAGAAGTGTCTTGCTCAAGAAGATAACACAATGACCCAGGCCAGTGCTCGAACCTGGACCACTCGATCAGGAATTCAACATGCTCACCATTAGGCCACCGCTTCTCCCACAAAATCACTGGTTTGGAATTATACAAAAATAATAATTATTGTTATCATACTCCACATGTAGTTACCTGATCAGAAGTAAACTAAGAGCGTAACCAAGAATATCCAGGTATTCTGAGAGAAAACACTCCAGGCTGTCACAAGGAAGGCTGTTGTTATGCCAAAACTGCAAGAGCTAGGCAAGCAAAAGAAAAAGAATTTTGAAATGAACCAATGAAAAAAAGATTATGAAGAAGGACTACTGTATAAGGTAAAAAAGATAAAGCCACACACTGCCAGAGCTTATCCCGGATTCCGTAGCATAAAGCTGACCAGGAGTATTGCTACTCCCCTAGATGGGATGTAACTCCATCGCAGGTAACCCCCCAACATTTTGTTAGGTTTCCCGTTTTATACTCGTGGGTTGCGAGAGGCATTGTGAGAGTTAAATGTCTTGCCCAAGAACACAACACAATGACCCTGGCCAGGGTTTGAATTCAGACCGCTCGATCTGGAGTCCAACACACTAACCATTAGACAATCACGTCACGTCTCCCAAAGAAGAAGAAAAGAAACAAAATATATTTGTTCAAGGAACCTCTTGTAGAAGCCAGACAGTTTGCTGCTGAGGTGATTGTTCATCACTGCTTTGAGCTTCTGTGAATTTCCTGAGGGGGAATATAAAACATAATTTTAATAATTAATCAAAAAACTGGAACAAAACTGGAACTGCACACAATAATAATTAATTATATAAGTTTGTCACATTTGAATCTACAATGGGCGACAATATTAATGTTGACACACTGTCATTTTGAACCCCATTCTCTTGTAGAGCAGACCGATTTCACCCTTCCCCCCAAACAATGTTGTGCTTTGTTTCCTGAGGTCTGTCGCTGCAATCATACAACATTGGATGGGGAGAGGGGGTATTGTGGCAGTGTGGTGAATTTGAAAATCTACTGATTAATATGCCATGAAAACTGCTACGCGAAAACAATGTGTCAACTATTTTTGTCGCTCATTGTAGTTATATGGCCTAAGCTCCCACAAGTCTCCTGTAGCTCAGTGGAAGAGCATCCGACCAGTGTGCGGAAGGTCATAGCTAGACTCCTGTTGGGAAAACTTGGATATTTTTTTCCAAGTAGCTTGTGTCACTGACTGAATATCTTTCTCAATGTAAATCATGTAGTACAAATGTCTGGCGACAGGGTTTTGCAATAGGACTATAACCAGAGTCAAACTCTCTCAACCTATGGATCTAAAGACTGTATGTGCCACCCTTTTCAAAGCTGGTGAATTTAACCCTTTCACTCGCAGACTCAAACCTTGAGTCAATAAATGTGGTTGTCACCATTGTAACTTTTGACTGAGTCTGTGCATGAAACCATAGTGTGTGACCATTCAAATGAAAGCAATTGAGCAGTACTTTCATGTGGTACTGTTTATTATGCTGTACAAGGTGGTTCTAACTTTAAGTCTGTGGATGAAACCCTAGTGTGTGACCATTCAAATGAACGCTATTGAGCAGTACTTTCGAGTTTCACTACTTTGTTTTCCCTAAATGTTAAACTTAGCAATTGGGAGTGAAAGAGTTAAGGCAGCAATTTTTATCGCTACTTCATCACTACTGACACTGTAAGTTGAACATGATAATTACCTGACAACATGATGCATAACATCAAGAGCTGATGACAAAAGTTTGTCTTTAGCTTCATCATAAGCGCCAGAGATGAAACAATCATTCAGAAATCTCAAACAGTATCCAAGAACCTAAAAAAGGAATATTCTACTTATCAGAACAAGTTTTATCTTGTGGACTGCACATGTATCAAGTTACTATTTGCAACTGTGTGATTGATATTCAATCGCATCTTCATGATTGCCATGTGCATTTGCAATTTAAGATTCCCTGCATTAACAGTACACGCAAGGAGACAGCGCCGACTTGTCCCTGCGACAAGTTCCTTCATGTGAACAGGACAAAAATGTGGTCCCAATAGCAATTGGAATAGCTTGCTTTGAACATCAATCAGATTTGCGAGAGTTTACATCATACCCATGTTAACATAACGTGATCTAAAATGGTTACACAACTAATCTAAGCATAGGTAAAGTCTTCACAAGCCTAGTGGCCCACAACTGCCGGAGCTTATCCCGGTTTCTGTAGCATGAAGTGACTAGGAGTATTGCTACTCCCCCTGGATGGGATGCTAGTCCATCGCAGGTTACCCCCAGCATGTTATCACCGGTACCCATTATATATTCCTGGGTGGAGAGAGGCACTGTGAGAGTTACATTAAGTGTCTTGCGCAAGATCACAACAGTGCTCGAACCGGACCACTCGATCCAGAGTCCAGCACGCTAACCATCAAAATGGTTACACAACTAATCAAAGCATGCGTTATATGAACATAAGTTTATATAACTTTACCTGAGGCCAGTCACCTATTGTTTCATAAATGACTGCTGCTGCAACAAAATCCCTGATATCCAAACAGTGCCTTAACAAAGAATAAAATATAAATTAAAATCTTAAAGGAGCTATGTCACGGATGGCGCATCTTGAAAAAATTGGTCAATTTTTTCAAGTTCGCCATTCTTAATCTTTTCCATCCTCAACCATCCTTGTTCCTGTTTGGTTTATTATTACCTCTTTGGTGTTTTTCTACTTTAGTAAACTATTATTTTGAGGCTTTCTTCAATTTGAAGGTGATTTTGCACTTCGCAAAAATGACTTAAAATATCGTGACATAGCTCCTTTACATGTAAGACATCGACAGCCGATGAACATTGTGAATCAGTTGAAAGATGAAAATAACTAAGTAATACAAGTATTAGTTAAAACAGAACTAGGTGTACAGTCAACGCTCTCATAAGACAGACACCTGTATAAGACGGACACCTGGTGTTGGTCCCTGCACACCGTTTTTCAATCATTTTACTGTATCTAAACTCTGTCTTAGAGAGAGTTGACTATACAACACAATAGGATATAGAGGAGAAGAGCAAAAACATAAAAAAGCAAAACAAAAACTGTAAGTAACCTGATCATTGGTTGTGTAGAATAACGATCCCTCAGTTGACGCAAGGCTATGGACAGGGCGTCCCTGCCATAGGGCACTGATTTATTACCTAGCAACAAATTACAACATCAAGTTCTGTGAATAAGGTAAAGGCTGCACTCTGTCCCACACTGCTGTCCTCCCTTACTACTCCCTCTGGTTGGGATGCTAGTCTACAGGCCAGGTTAATTATCCCCCAGTATTTTGTCGCCGGTACCCATTTATACTCCTGGGTGGAGAGAGGCACTGTGAGAGTGAAGTGTCTTGCCCAAGAACACAACACAATGACCCTAGCCTGTGAGAGCAGCCGGTTTTTTCAGCCCCAGCCAGCGTTCGAACCCATACCACTCAATCCAGAGTACAACATTAGGCCATCGCGTCACCCATAGTTCTGCATATAAGTTGCTCTAATTATGTTATCTACAAAGTATCCCCAAAGGAAGTAAATGGTGGTCTTCAACACAGACTAAATTGCATCATATGCAGCCTAGGATTAAACTCATACCAACTGATGAAAGATCTGGTAAATCCCACTCAATATCCACATCTGTGTTTAGATCTGATCTTAGAGAATGCTACAACGGAAAAAAAAAAACAGTAATCAAATTATCACTCAAAATTCAAGAAATAAACCAAGTGACCGACTAAATGAATGATCAATTGGTCGGTTGGTCGTTTGGTCGGTCAGTCAGAAGTCAGTCAAGCAAGCAAGCAAGCAATCAATAATGATTTGCTGAAGGGAAGCAATGGAAGCAAGAAAAAAAAACGAAACTCTTTACTGGTAATGTCGTACCTCACTTGAGATGGAGGCTTTTCTGTTTAATGGCGGAAGACTGGTCAACTGACAAGGTAAGGAAACTTCTTTTTTGCCGACACCAATGGTACCAAAATCTAAACCCAGCTGTAATAAAATATACAAATAAAGATTATCATAAAACAACTGAACAGTAAAAATAAGTACACAAGGATCAAGTTGTGTGACTGGTACTGTATCCTAGAGTCAAACCTCAAGTCAATAAATGTGGTTGTACAAACCTTTTGAGTCTATGGATGAAATCCTAGTGTGTGACCATTCAAATGAAAGCTATTGAGTAGTACGTTCATGTGGTACTGTTTGCTTTTGACAATTTTGCAAAATGAAATTCAAGATTCAAGGTTGTGCTCATGTGTGAAAAATGTGTAAGATGTCATTCACTTACCTGCCCTGAGTCAGCTCGCCCCCACACCCACATGTACCCTGTAGTATCCATAGCAACAGAAAACTCTGCACCAACGCTGATTGTTGTAATGCACTTGTTAGAGAGCTTGTGGACCAGTCTGGGAGTCATCTGACAAAAGAAAAAGGATATTCTACCATTGTAATTAACCGGGCAGGCCTACAAATAATCTCTCCTCGATTTTTTGGAGGGGAGGAGGTGATGTTCGCAGGCTAATGTGTACATTACTATACAAGGTGGCAACCCAGCGTTTGTGGGAGTAATATGAAATTTAACTGAAGGTAAAATTGACAGATTACTTGTGAGTCCATTTTACTTCCAAGTCCCAGTTGTCCATGATCATTGTACCCCCAGCTGTAGACTTGACCAGATTCCATCAGCGCCATGTAATGCCAGTTACCACAAGACACCTAACAAGACAATATGTACATTGACATTTCCACTGAAGCCAAAGCTCAAAATATTAAATGGGTACCCATTGATCAATCAAGAGAAAAAATTCCCTGACTTTTCCCTCACCCATAAACCAATTTTCACTGTAATGAGAAATTCATTACATTTATACAGATCATGCACTTTTAGGAATTCAAGAAAACTCACTTACATCTTTAATTCTTGATGTAAAAGCACAGTCCATCAGCACTGGCAGTAGTCTGTGAGACACCGTGTTGGATGGGACAGTTGTCTGCGTGGATCGCTTTGATGATCGATACTCCTGTCGCTGAAATACAGGAGAAACTTTAAACTGTCTCTATGACCTATGTGATTAGTTTATAAAGAAATGTTGTTATATTGCATCAGTGGACAAGTGAAACACTTATGTTGATTATCAACTTGAACTTGATAAAGGTAAATTAACCACCATAGCGAATTTGGAAAACTGATGTTTCAGAATGCTCAGATAAACGGCTAACGCTATGGTAGTTAATTCTGCTCACCATGTAATATCTGAAAAAGTGTGGACTTCTTCCCCAGTTAAAAATCTTCTGATCTTCTGTAACAGCCAACTAGGTGAGGAAAAATATTAACATGACTACACCACCATCAGAGCACACATGTGACCAAAATTTATAAAAAGAAAAGATAAAGTGATGATGTAAAAACGCAGCTTCTCTTTTAACCCTTTCACTCCCACAGTCAAACCTTGGGTCAATAAATGTGGTTGTACATTGTACCTTTTGAGTCTGTCGATGAAACCCTAGTGTGTGACCATTCAAATGAAAGCTATTGAGCAGTATTTTCAAGTGATACTGTTTGTGTTTGACAATTTTGGAAAATGAAATTCAAGATTTGTTCCTCAGTTTTGAGCTTAGCACTCTTGGGAGCAAAGGACATAAATAAATCTCCACTCACAGTTTCAAATGATCCACAGCAAATCAAGTAAACTTTCTCATTCTTCAAGGATTCCACAAATATGGGAAAAGTCTGCTTGCCGTTTGTTCCTAATCCTAGCTGACCGTACAGACCTAGAAACAATGGCAAAAAAAGAAATACAGTCGAAGCTCTCTGAGCGGACACTCTCGCAAGCGGGCAGCTCTACTTACGGCCGCCTTGACAAAACCCTGTTTGAACTCTAGCTCATAAAAACTCTGTATTTACACCTATCTGGTATCCCTACTTTATGATATAGTGATGAAATGATTTTCTATTGAGAATTACATACCTCCTCCAAATGTAAAAACTTGTCCCTGTAAGAAATATATATTGGGATCATTTGAATAACATCTAGATCAGGATGAAATGGTCACAAGCATAACATCTTTGAAAACAACATTTCTCGTTATTTTAATCTTTCACTCCCAAGGGTGCTAAGTTCAAAACTGAGAAAAAATATTGAACTTCCTTTTTGCAAAATTGTCAAAAACAAACAGCACCACTTGAAGGTACTGCTCAATAGCTTTCATTTGAATGGTCACACACAAAGGTTCCATCCACAGGCTTAAAAGTTAGAACCATATTTATTGACTCAAGGTCTGACTCTGGGAGTGAAAGGGTTAAGTTCCTGTAACAAGTTCAAGATATCAATTCTTCTTACTGATTGCTTGTACATTCTTTTAATATCGACAGTTCTGAGAATTTGGTTGTACATCAAGACCTCAGTTGATGATTTTCTTTATTCTCATCACCTGTCTGCTTGACAATGCATTGATATTATAAGGAGAAATTACATGTTGATTACTAACCTGAGTCGTTAGTACTGTACTGTGCGAGTACCCAGCAGCTAGTTTAGTGACTTCATGCTCATCAAGTGCTGTCACATGTGTCGGCAGCAGTACATCTTCAATGCTACCCACACCTAACTGTCCATGGACACCCCAGCCCCATGACCACACCCTGT
>MU826905.1:0-77500 GCA_029204205.1 Desmophyllum pertusum | reverse complement strand
TACTTTCATGTGGTACTGTTTATTATGCTGTACAAGGTGGTTCTAGCTTTTAAGTCTGTGGATGAAACCCTAGTGTGTGACCATTCAAATGAAAGCTATTGAGCAGTACTTTCATGTGGTGCTGTTTGTTATTGTTGTTGTTGCTGTACAAAATGGTTCTAACTTTTAGGTATATGGATGAAACACTAGTGTGTGATCACTCATATAAAAGCTAGTATTTTCAGGATTTCACAAAATTAATGAACATTCTTGACACATTCGTTTTAATTTCCTGGAAGTGAAAGGGTACATAAACACTAACGTCTTACCCCATCACTGCATAGAGCCAGTGTGTGTTCCATCCCACAAGCAACTGATAGCACATTAATCCTACAAGAAACAACATTCATAAACTAAGAACATTTAGAGATAGGATTTCTTATTTCCTATGGGGTGCAGGTATGGCGCAGTGGTGAGAGTGCTCTCTTCCCACATTTACGGCCCAGTTCGATTCCAGCAGGGAGTCATATGTGGGTTGAGTTTGTTGTTGGTTCTCATCCTTGTTCCACCTTGCTCCAAGGGTTTTTCTCTGGGAACTTCGGTTTTCCTCCCTCCAAAAGAAAGCAACATTTTTATATTCCAATTCTGGAATTCGAGAGGTACAGGTTTGTCAGTCGAAAGACTGTTAGTGGCACCCTTGTTAAAGGAGCTACGTCACGGATAGTGCAAATTTTTTCTGGTTCGCTGTTCGCAATCTGTCTTAATCTTCTCCATCCTCAACCATCCTTATTCCTGTTTGGTTTATTATCACCTCTTTGGTGTTTTTCTACCTTAGTAAACTATTATTTTTAGGCTTCCTTCAATTTGAAGGTGATTTTGCACTTCGCAAAAATGACTTAAAATATCGTGACATAGCTCCTTTAAGTCAATTTATTTATGATCTATGAACAGTTTTGAACTTTCTACAATCATGCTAAATAATTATTATAGATGTCAGTTGTTGATCCCGGGCTTTGAACTAGATGACAGTTAGCCTGTGAACAGGCTCCTAAGTAAAATCATCATGGACTATACTCAGGAGCCTGTTCACAGGCTAGATGACAGTATTGTAGTTGATCCCGAGCTTTGAACCAACCTGTGCATGTGGAGAATTTCCACCCGAAAAGGAACTGATTTTCCTTCTTCCTCAATAAGATCTCCATGACCCAACCTGCCGTGAACAAACAAACAACACCCATCAACATAGTAATAATTATTATTATGAAACACAACATGAGCATATGTACAGTATCGGTGCCTATTTTCCTTAATCTTTTGATGGTGTTAACTAACATTTGCCCCATCTCGCTCCATCTGGTTATGATACATCTGGGAATATAATGGGTACTGGCAAATTGAAGGTGATAGGTTCGGCTCGCATTGGGAGAACTTGAAATTCTTTTTCCAAGTAGCTTACATCACTGACTAAAAAATGTATTTCTCATTGTGATTCTACCAAGCTTAATATTTACTATCATTTTATCACCAATCCTATCAGTGCCTAGCTACAATTCCGGCCAAATTTCCTGAAACACTTTCGAAAACTTGAAAGTTTGCTCTTCATAACTACTTAATGAGTGTTCACACCCCCTTTTCCCCTGTCAATGTTGGTAACAGGCAAACGCACTCATTTAGCAGTTCTTAAGTGTTTTTTCAACATTGAATAGGGGAGAGGAGGGTGGCGAAGAACAAGATGTGTCAAAAACGAAGTGTTTCAACAATTACGGCCGGGATTGTAGGGATTTTCCTCCACTCCACTCGGTTGACAGCCACTTGGCGGGCCTCCTTCCAACTCTTCCACCCCATACCATCATTTACTTCAATATTAATAATCACCTTCCTTTCTGAGAGCGTCCCCATGTGTAAACATCCCCTGACGAACTAACAACAGCAGTGTGTTGCTGGCCACAGGACAACCTAACAGGCCTGCACAGGAACTCCACTGTACCTTCCTGTCATAGACAAATACAACAGTCAGTCAGCCAGGTAAGTAAGTAAAAATAGGTTTTCAGCTTAAAACATACATTACATTACATAATACTGACGAGTTAGTCCAAATTAAATTTACCCGCTTTTTCCAAAACTATTTTCTGAAGATTGGTGTCCTCCACAAATACATTTAATGGCTGAAACTCTAGAACAAGATGATAAAAACAAGTATCAGTGCCTCTCTCAATTGCTATACATTTTTCTAAGAATTTGGTATAATAGTATCAATAGCTTTCATTTGAATGGTCACACACTAGGGTTTCATCCATAGACGTAAAAGTTAGAACCACCTTGTACAGCATAATAAACAGTACCACATGAAAGTACTGCTCAATAGCTTTCATTTGAAGAGTCATACACTGGGGTTTCATCCACAGACTCAAAAGGTACAACCACATTTATTGACTCAAGGTTTGACTCTGGGAGTGAAAGGGTTAATGAGAAATTAACTATTAAGAGTTTAGAAGTAGACAGTCACATAGTCTGTCACCTTGCCATGGCATCCAACTTGTCATCTCTCAGATGATTTAACACCAAAAGTGAACATAAAAACAGCTCAATCAGATCTGTAGGGAAGGCTGCTTATTGTCTTCCTACAATCACACACAAATCCATATTAAAATAATGGCCGTTTTCATACTCAGAGACAGGAAACTCGTCTTGACGGAAAACTCATCTGACGGGTTTTTCATCCTAGTGTGAATTCGAGACGAGTCTAACTACTTGTCAATTTCACTTTGAAGCTGAGGCGCGGTTACCTTTCCTTATTTCTAAGACGAGTTATCCGTCACAGACGGGGAACTCGTCTTAGAAATCCGTCTAAAGCGACGGAAAAGTAGACGGGTAAAATCAGATGAGTGACCCGTCTAAAATTATAACCGTCCCATTTTCAGGCCAGGGCGGGAAACTCGTCTGAGATGGATAACCCGTCTCAGACGAGTTTCCCATCTCTAGTATGAAAACGGCCAATGATGAAGATGGATCAAAGTGACTCTTTATTGGCCAATTGGAAGCAATCTGGGGTGAGTCGCATCCCGCAGTTGCTTGTGGGACTGTTACTGGGGATGCGTCATCAAGCTGGCTGCCACTTTGTCCCCAGTAATGGTCCGACAAGCGACTGTGAGATGTGACTCACCCAGATTGCTTCTCGTGTCATAAGTGGTGAATATATAGCACGTCAAATTCTGACTTACCTGTCCAAAGCTGACAGTACTTTCAAGTGAAAGCAAAGAACTAATTGAGCTACCAGAGGCAGTCCTACAACAAAATCATATTTAAAATAAATGTCATTATGAATAATTAACTTAGAGATAATCATTAAATGAATTCTAAATGAATGTTATTGCCACTATAAAGTAGATGTAGATGTATCAAGCATCGCATTACGTAGATGCTCTTGTTGTCAATTTCTATCCCTGCTCATAATCCTGGGGGGGGGGGGGGGTACTCCCATGTGACAGGGGTGATCGTCGTACCTTTTAGGGGTTATTACCACTGTTAGAGTTATCCTGGTACCTTACAGGGAGCTGGAAAAAGTATATCAGGAACTAGTTTTGAGATTCTGGTTATTTTAGGGGTTCTTTTCAACATTTCCAACGATCGCCCCCATCACTTTTATATGGGAATCCCCCTGGACTCATAATGTGTGACATAAAAAAAATGTGTGGCATAACTTCCACAGTAACCATAGTCCTACCTCTGTCTTGGAGGCCTGACTTTATTTGCCAAAGACCTGAACGAAGGACGAGATGGATCCAGAACACGAGCAATGTGCACCAAGCTTTCTTCATTCAGTGACGTCAAGTGAGATAAAAGGAACTTCATGTGACTAAGGATAGTCTCAGGCTGTAAGATAACAGAACAATTAAAAGTAAAATTTTAAAAGGAAAGGGAAATAATTTAACCCTTTCACTCCCCGAGTCAAAACTTGAGTCAATAAATGTGGTTGTATCTTTTGAGTCTGTGGATGAAACCCTACCCTTGTAAAATAGCCACCGGGATCTCGCCGGGATCTTGCCGGGATCTTGCCAAGAATCCCATTCCCGCCGGGATCCCGCCGAGATCCTGCCTATATGAAAATTTTCCCGCCGGGATCCTGTCGGGAAAAAATTCCCGTCCTGGATCTTACCGGGATCCCGGCGCGAAAAAAATCTCATCACGAATCCCAGCGAGAATCCCGCCGAGAAAAAATCCCGGTTGTATTCCCGGCGAGAATTTTTGTTCTCGCCGGGAAAAAAATCTTGTTTAGAAATTCCCGCAGAGAAGTTCTTATCGACGAAATGCAAATCCCGGCGGGATGACAAGTTCCTGACATAAACTACTCCTTGGTTGACCCTGGAACCTTTTGGAGTTCAAAAGACAATCGTGACACTTTACTAAAACTAAGTTCACTTTCAAAGAAGTAAGATTAGTGGAAAATATAGCGACCGTTTTGAGATTTAATAGCGTAAAACGGTTTACTGAAAGTCCATCGAACGAAGAGGCGCGTGTTGCATAGATATTAGATTTGTTGATTACTTAGGATCACGGTTGATTTGTGGATTAAAAGTGCGCTGTTTTTTTCTGTGTATTTTATTAACCGGTATAAAAAGTCTAAAAAGGCTTACCTTTGAAGGCTTACCTTTGAGGACTCCAGTGACCATTTCACTCGGTGATGATACGATTGCAAACGGAGTAGCAGAGGTACCACACCGTTTTGAAGATTTCTCTTGAAATGTGACCTTGCGATTATCGTTATTTTAGATCAAGGGTCGCTAAAAAAAGGTTCAGGGATTGGAAGCTCATCCTTCTTTCATTTTTCTGTGTTGCCTGTTCTTCCCGACATGGACCACCCACTTAGCAAAAATTTGCGGGCTTATTCCCGCCAAGTATCGTTAACTGAGCAATATGATAGGCCGATGTATGTCACGTGGGCCATACTACATGCCATCCCGTGATGATGTGAGCAACCCGTTTGAAGTGAGAATTTTCTCAGAAAGTTTGATTGCTGAATAATTCGTCGTTTTATCCACAATGCAAGGGTTGGAAAAATGTTTTGCTTAAAAGAAATGGAACATATGATGGAAAAAGTTGTTTTACGTCGTTTGATCAAGAAATTGGATCAACAAAGTTGTTGGAACATTCTGGAAATGCGAACGAAAATGTCGAGCATCTTTGACTGAACTGAAATTTTAGCAAAGTCATGGGAAAGCCTGAACAGTGGATGAAGATACTGTAATTCTGACTACTCACATTGAGGTAGTTATTACTTTTCAGTGCCGCTTTCATGTAAAAATTTTTTAGACTTGTGACTTCAGATCTGCCCGTGATTCAATGGAATTTTTACGAAATGGCTTCTTCCCAGCTTGGTTTGACTTTGGTAGATTGCGTAAAGCTGTGTAAAGTTTATATTCTTCTTGACCTTTACCCACAGCTCAAGAAAAAGGTTAGTTACACGATCTGTATTTTAATTTCAAGTGAATTGTGATAACCTTCTCATGCAAATAAAATATATCGGGTTGTTTTGATACAGAGGAATCGTATTTCACTGTGTTTGTTTTGGCGACGTTCGGCGGGCTTACCTTCGATCAGTTTAATTCGCTGTTAAAGTACCTGAACAGAAGCAATATTTCTCTAGATAAATCCACCTGCGTTATTACTTAACCTGATTACAGTTTTCACTTTTTAATACCTTGTGGCGTAAAACAGTGAGTAAATTACGAACCTCGCGATCGTTTATTTTTACGACACTTGAACTCGGTGTAAACACAGCTTTCATTTTGAAATGTTATCGCCAATAACATCTACTTTCATCACCATCTAATTTGCATTTTAGTTTTGCACATGGAGGCTAGAGCTTTGTAATATTCTTGTATTCATTTACAATTTTTGTATATACTATGAATATGAAACCTTATTTAAATATTGTCTCAAATTTCCATGTTTGTTCTCAGTAAGATGTGAATTAAAACTTTAGAACATATAATTCAAAATTATGTACTTCAAATATGAAATATCTATTTATTCTCTACTGATGGCTAATTTTCAGCTATCGACTCGTTCACTGTTGATTGACAAATGACCTTTGAGGCACCTTAGGTACCTCTCCTTTTATAGCACGTCTTCGTGTTTAACAATCACACATACGTGTAACAACATACATTAGTGACAAAAGCTAATACGCCAGCAACCTCTTCGCATACGCCAGCAACCTCTTCGCATACGCCAGCAACCTCTTCGCATACGCCAGCAACCTCTTCGCATACGCCAGCAACCTCTTCGCATACGCCAGCAACCTCATCGCATACGCCAGCAACCTCATCGCATACGCCAGCAACCTCATCGCATACGCCAGCAACCTCTTCGCATACGCCAGCAACCTCTTCGCATACGCCAGCAACCTCTTCGCATACGCCAGCAACCTCTTCGCATACGCCAGCAACCTCTTCGCATACGCCAGCAACCTCTTCGCATACGCCAGCAACCTCTTCGCATACGCCAGCAACCTCTTCGCATACGCCAGCAACCTCTTCGCATACGCCAGCAACCTCATCGCATACGCCAGCAACCTCATCGCATACGCCAGCAACCTCATCGCATATGCCAGCAACCTCATCGCATACGCCAGCAACCTCATCGCATACGCCAGCAACCTCTTCGCATACGCCAGCAACCTCTTCGCATACGCCAGCAACCTCTTCGCATACGCCAGCAACCTCTTCGCATACGCCAGCAACCTCTTCGCATACGCCAGCAACCTCTTCGCATACGCCAGCAACCTCTTCGCATACGCCAGCAACCTCATCGCATACGCCAGCAACCTCATCGCATACGCCAGCAACCTCATCGCATACGCCAGCAACCTCATCGCATACGCCAGCAACCTCTTCGCATACGCCAGCAACCTCTTCGCATACGCCAGCAACCTCTTCGCATACGCCAGCAACCTCTTCGCATACGCCAGCAACCTCTTCGCATACGCCAGCAACCTCTTCGCATACGCCAGCAACCTCTTCGCATACGCCAGCAACCTCTTCGCATACGCCAGCAACCTCTTCGCATACGCCAGCAACCTCATCGCATACGCCAGCAACCTCTTCGCATATCGTTATTTTAGATCAAGGGTCGCTAAAAAAAGGTTCAGGGATTGGAAGCTCATCCTTCTTTCATTTTTCTGTGTTGCCTGTTCTTCCCGACACGGACCACGCACTTAGCAAAAATTTGCGGGCTTATTCCCGCCAAGTATCGTTAACTGAGCAATATGATTGGCCGATGTATGTCACGTGGGCCATACTACACGCCATCCCGTGATGATGTGAGCAACCCGTTTGAAGTGAGAATTTTCTCAGAAAGTTTGATTGCTGAATAATTCGTCGTTTTATCCACAATGCAAGGGTTGGAAAAATGTTTTACTTAAAAGAAATGGAACATATGATGGAAAAAGTTGTTTTACGTCGTTTGATCAAGAAATTGGATCAACAAAGTTGTTGGAACATTCTGGAAATGCGAACGAAAATGTCGAGCATCTTTGACTGAACTGAAATTTTAGCAAAGTCATGGGAAAGCCTGAACAGTGGATGAAGATACCGTAATTCTGACTACTCACATTGAGGTAGTTATTACTTTTCAGTGCCGCTTTCATGTAAAAATTTTTTAGACTTGTGACTTCAGATCTGCCCGTGATTCAATGGAATTTTTACGAAATGGCTTCTTCCCAGCTTGGTTTGACTTTGGTAGATTGCGTAAAGCTGTGTAAAGTTTATATTCTTCTTGACCTTTACCCACAGCTCAAGAAAAAGGTTAGTTACACGATCTGTATTTTAATTTCAAGTGAATTGTGATGACCTTCTCATGCAAATAAAATATATCGGGTTGTTTTGATACAGAGGAATCGTATTTCACTGTGTTTGTTTTGGCGACGTTCGGCGGGCTTACCTTCGATCAGTTTAATTCGCTGTTAAAGTACCTGAACAGAAGCAATATTTCTCTAGATAAATCCACCTGCGTTATTACTTAACCTGATTACAGTTTTCACTTTTTAATACCTTGTGGCGTAAAACAGTGAGTAAATTACGAACCTCGCAATCGTTTATTTTTACGACACTTGAACTCGGTGTAAACACAGCTTTCATTTTGAAATGTTATTGCCAATAACGAGAAAGGCAACGGGAATTAATTTGAGGGTTGACAGAAACCAAGTGATTTTCAGGTGCTGAAATGCAGCGGCAAAATCCTGGCGGGAATCTTGCCGAGAACTTATGCAAAGAAGAAATTACCGGCGGCCAAATTCTCGCCGGGATCCCGGCAGGATTCCCGGCAGGATTCCCGGCAAGAAATTGGCCACAGAGAATTTTTCCCGGCGAGATTCCCGCTTGTTCTGCGATTCCCGGCGGCCAAATTCTCGCCGAGATTCTCGCCGAGAATCTCGCCGGGATTCTTGGCGAGAGCGGGATTCCCGGTGGCCAATTCCTTGCCGGGATCCCGGCGCGAATCCCGCCGGGATCCCGGCAAGATCCCGGTGGCTTTTTTACAAGGGTAGTGTGTGACCATTCAAATGAAAGCTATTGAGCAGTACTTTCATGTGGTACTGTTTATTATGCTGTGCAAGGTGGTTCTAACTTTTGAGTCTGTGGATGAAACCCTAGTGTATGACAATAGCCCTTTTCATGGTTAACTTGCGATATTTGCATAACAATACACTTGAACATAGAAGCGAGGCAATTTCGGGCACAAGCTGCAAAACATCGTGTTTTTCTTGAACTCCTTCAACTCTTTTAGTATAAAAACAGTTTTAAAATGTAGAAGAACTTCAATTCTTTTAGTTTACGTTGTTTTTAGAAAAAATTGTAAAACGACTTTTCTCTATTAATAAAGAGTAGACTCGCATAAGCAACAGGGGGCATCGGATTACGATCTTTACAGCAAACTTTAACTAAAATAGTTGCATATTTAGTTCTTCTCCGTTTTAAAACTATTTTTATGTTAACATAGTTTAAGGAGCTGAAGAAAATCACGATGTATTACAGCTTGTGCCCGAAATTGCCTCGCTTCTATGTTTAGCTGTATTGTTATGCAAATATTTCAGGTTAACCGTGAAAAGGGCTATTCAAATGAAAGCTATTGAGCAGTACTTTCATGTGGTACTGTTTATTATGCTGTGCAAGGTGGTTCTAACTTTGAGTCTGTGGATGAAACCCTAGTGTGTGACCATTCAAATGAAAGCTATTGAGTAGTACTTTCATGTGGTACTGTTTATTATGGCTGTGCAAGGTGGTTCTAACTTTTGAGTCTGTGGATGAAACCCTAGTGTGTGACTATTCAAATGAAAGCTATTGAGCAGTACTTTCATGTGGTACTGTTTATTATGCTGTGCAAGGTGGTTCTAACTTTTGAGTCTGTGGATGAAATCCTAGTGTGTGACCATTCAAATGAAAGCTATTGAGCAGTACTTATAAGTGGTGCTGTTTGTTTTTTACAATTTTACAAAATGAAATTGAAAATGTTTTCCTCAGTTTTAAACTTTGCACTCTTGGTTGTGAAAGGGTTAATGTCAATGTTTCACCTAGGGCAGATGATATTTCTTGTTACCTTTGCCAACAAAAAAGTGACAGCTTCTTGAGGGTCCATGCACTGTATAAAAGCACCTAAAACATTACACAATTAGATAATAGGTAAGTATTAATAATTATTACTATTAACAGTAAAGGGTCCATAGTAATTATTAAACACTTTGTCAAAAACAGTCACGTCAGGTACTAAGCCAAACTTGTAAAGGAGTTACAATGAAAAACTATTGAGATTTACAATTATTGTGGACAAAAATTCCTTGGAATACCTGTTGGGAGGAGGAGGGGGAGGGGGAGGCGGAGGGGGATGGGGAGAGGGAGCGGAGGGGAGGCGGGAGGGGAAGGGGGAGGGGGAGGGAGAGGCAAGGGGCAGGAAGTCTATGGGAGACAGGACTTTGTGAGTGTGGCTCAAATTCATTTTCACCCCTAAGAGGTACCAATTCTAAAACAAAACGTCTAGTTCTTGTCACATTTTTTTCGGCTTCAGCACCCTAAAAGGTACCAGGATAACTCTATTTATTTATGGCGTTCATTTTAGATCTCAACACCATAAGCGGTACCAAACTACAACATTTCACCCCTAAAAGGTACGATGATCATCTCCGTCACTTTTACATGGAAGTATCCCCTGGGGGGAGGGGGGAATTACCAAGTCACTCTCACCATTGGCACTTCTGCTGATGATATCTGTAAATCCTCTTGATGCCAACTTGGCCTGCAGCTCAGATGAGAGGTGAAACTGCCCTTTCTGTGCAAGCATCTCTAAGGTTTTGGGCATTAGGCCTCTTGCCTGTTAAATACAAAGACCTCGTGGAACAATTTTTCACTTCTGTCACCATGTCATAAGTTGTAACCTATCATATACACAAAATGAACTAGACAAAAAAAAAAGAAAACTACAGAACTGGAAATGGCGTGACAAGGACCGATGATGATGATGACCATGACGTTGATGATGACGATGATGACAGGACTGGAGACCAGGCATGCCTGTTCACTGTGTGGATATATTTCTGTACCACAACACCTACTAACTATTAAGGTTAAATTTCAAAATCACAATAATCTCTAAACAAAATAGGCCAGTGAGGTTTTTGTGTGGATTACCATGACTTTAAGCTACTGCCACTGCCACTGCCACTGCCACTGCCACTGCCACTGCCACTGCCACTGCCACACCACCACCACCACGATTGGATGTCCACAGGACACCCGGATGCCTTTCTGGCTAAAAGCTTGCTAACAGTAACTGCTAATACTGTTGCACCACTATACCTGCATGTCAACTACCAAGATATTTACCTTGGCTATATCAAACATTAAGTTCTTGAGGCCATACGCTGACAATTGTTCCAAAGCAGTGACTTCATCATAATCAAAATTGTCATTCAGGAATTGACTGAAAGAGAAAATCAATGTGTTAAACAAGCTCAAATAATGTGCCATTTTGTGATTGTATTCACCATTAGTGAAACATCAGGTTTGAGTAAAAATTGAAATTATAACTACAGTCGTGTGGAAGGTCCTGTATTAGCAGACACCCTCGGGAAGCAGAAAAAGTGTCCACAACTGGAGCTGGCCGCTTACTTACGGGAATGTGTAAATACAGAGTTTGTATGAGCTAGAGTTCAAACAGGGTTTTGTCAAGGCAGCCATAAGCTAAGTAGAGCTGTCCGCTTACGAGAGTGTCTGCTCATAGAGCTTCGACTGTATTATATATAATAAGGAAAACATTTATTTAACTAAACAGAATTCCCAGTGGCACATCCAAAGACTAACCCTTCAGACTAAATTTACTATCTTTTTTAATTTTATAGACCAAACACATATTTTGTTTTCAGTTGAGAGAAAATTTTACCTAAATGCCTCAGAGAGAGATTGTTGTTGGATTGCATTCCCACTACTCTCCAAAACCTGCAAGTGAATGATAGTTGAATGATTATTAGTATTAATTTATTGACCAAGTAATCAGTGACCAAGACAAAAACTGCAGAGAGGTAAGTAGTGGCCTAATGGGTAGTGTGTTGGACTCTGGATCAAGCGGTCCGGGTTCGAGCCCTGGTCGGGTCATTGTGTTGTGTTCTTGGGCAACACACTTTATTCTCACAGTGCCTCTCTCATGTACCACAGGAGTATAGAATGGGTACCGGCAAACTGTTAGGGTAACATGACAAAAATGTTGGGGGAAACTTGCGATGGACTAGCATCCCATATGGGGAAGTAGTAATACTCCTATCTACTTCGCTGTAGGGAGAGGTTTAACAGTATAATCCTTAAAGTATTACTTTCTGCTGCTGGTAGTCACTAGTGTCAAGGATTTGACAACTGACCTGTTGTATAAAGCAGAACAGAGTAAGATTGGACAGCTGTTTCCTTTCAGCAGTGTGCACATCACTATGCTTGCTCAATGCCTTAAAAAAAATCAATAGAAACAAAACATTTTTAACTACCCATAAGTGAGAACACTTCTCATAAGCGGACACTTTTTCTGGCACCAAGGGTGCCTGCTTATGGGAGGTTCGACTGTAATGTAATGACAAAATAACAACACAATGTTTCAAGTATACCTGTCTAAGATATGCAAGAATATCAGCTACCCTTCCATGCTTAGCAAACTGGGCAACACGTCTTTCAAATGAGCACTGTACAAACATAAATAAATCTGGTGTTAGTGTGAAGGAGGAGCATAATGGCAATGCCTGGTTTTCTTTCTGTGTTGAAAACTTTTATTGGTGACTACTGACTGGGAGGCGCAGTGACCTAATGGTTAGCATGGTAGACTCCAATCTCATTCCCAGAGTCCTTGTTACCCTTGTCCAGCGGTGGAGCAGCCAACAAGGACCTCTGGGGGAAGCGATCTGCCATGACAGGATTCTTGGACTTCCGGCTCTACTGCACATGTGTTCAACCCCATCTTTCAACTAACGGATGCCAAGATTCTTGGACTTCTGGAATTACTGCACAAGTCAGGCAAATCACTCTATCCCAGAGGTCCTTGTTGGCTGCTTCACCGCTGGACAAGGGTAACGAGGACTCTGGGAACGAGATTGGGTAGACTCCAGATCAAGTGGTCCACTTTTGAGCGCTGGCCAGGGTCATTGTGGTGTGTTCTTGGGCAAGACACTTAACTTTCACAGTGCCTCTCTCCACCCAGGAGTATAAATGGGTACCGGTGAACTGTTAGGGCAACCTGACAAAATGCTGGGGGTAAGCTGCGATGGACTAGCATCTGATCCAGGGGGAGTAGCAATACTCCTAGTCAGCTTCATGCTACAGAAACCGGGACAAGTTCAGGCAGTGTGGGCCAGTTTGGCCCGAGTGCGGCTACTGACTACACTATTTCAAAAGTCTCAGATTTATGTCCTGGCTTTCCTATGGGCAGGTGGTTCTAACAGTACAGACCAGTATGCTCTGATTACCTGAGATAAATCTAGTGTGCTCTCATTTGTGGATCATGATATTATTACCTTGGACAAATGGTACAGCTCCAATGCATGCTCGTAGTTTTCATTTCGCAATGCCTCATCACCAGCCATCTGAGAGAAAAAACTAATAAGGTTATTTAACCCTTTAAATTAGTTCAGTGAAACATTTAACTTTAAAGTCAATCTTGGGACTGAGATGGTTGTAAACAATAGATCACAATACATTAATTATGTTTTCCCACTGAGCTTCTTCAACATACCCCTAGGGGATCTAACATTATTATAAAGGTGACAGGGGTGATCGTCGTACCTTTTAGGGGTTAAAATTTGTTGTTTGGTACCGCTTAGGGTGTTAAAATATAACATGACCACTGTCAGAACTATCCTGGTACCATTTTAGGGTATTAAGCTGTATAAAAAAATAGTTTAAAAGGAACTACAGTTTTGTTTTAATTGATACATGTACCTCTTATGGTAACAATGAATTTGAGCCACACCCACAAGGCAAGATTTTTGTACCTCTTTAGTCTTAGGGGTTTCTTTCAAAATATCCGATGATCACCCCCGCACTTTTATATGGGAGTCCCCCCCTGGGCATACCCACCTCATACAATTTATTCACATCAAGGCCAGAGGTGATGGCCAACACATCTGCAGCTGATGTGTCTGAGCTGTTGACGGCAAGCTCTAGAAACAGTTTCTCAGGTGACGTCCTTGGCTGGCACTTGAAAACACCAGATGTCGTGACCAGGATCACGCCATCTACTGTGTGTGACACGCCAGGAGAAGTGGTTGAAGCATGAGAATGGTCGAGATTATCTTCAACGACAACACTGTCCACTGTTTCTGAGTGTTGAAACATGGCAAGCAATCTTTCTCCTGGAGGTAACACAAAAGTCTGGATAATACTTGATTCTGTCTTCTGTGGAGAAATCCCCAAATGAATACAGTTTATTTAAATTAAAACGTTTTTGTCACTGACTCATTGTCATAGTTGTTTAGACGTTTCGGCTAGTGCTACTGAAGCCTGCATCAGTAATGAAAATGGGAACGTACGTTGTTACACGCTATTTGAATAAAACGTAGCGCGAGGCTTGTGCGCGTGACCAAATAAACGTCATTCTTTGAATCGCTCATGCTCGTGCAATGCATTTGTAGGACTGAGGGATAATGATGTGATCATTTTCAGCGTCTGGGTCTGTCGTAGAATGCCAGGCTTCAAGAAAAAAATACTTAACTGTGGCTGACTTGCAAACTAACACCCACACTACAGCTTATAAAATGTATCATTTTTAAAAGCGGTTTATAATAAATTAGTTATAAGTTTAACCTTGCATTACTAAGGTTTGCAGTCTTTTGTTCGTTAAACATGCCTTCATTTTGCCTCAACGTATTTGTAACAATTCATAATTAATCATTATTAATTGAAGGGCCTGACGGAAAATGGGCGGTTTGACATATATAATAATTATTATTATATTGTCATAGCACCCTTTTTCCACCACGCCCTTCAATTGTTATATATTGGCAACTTGTTGTGGTGATCACCTGGTGAGCTTTTGGTACTGATAACGATGTTTCAGCAAGCTGACTGGACTGGACACACAACAAAGTCTGTAAAAAATAACAAACTAATAATTAGCTTGCGGCGTGGAAGTGGGGTTAATAAAAAATTAAGCTATCTTAGTCGGCAATTTTGTATAAGCATTTTGACTAAAACTGACACAACCAAGTAAACATGTATGGCTGCTTATGTTAAAATAGCCTGCATAGCAAGCGTTCCTGTACGAATGAAGAGCTTTTTCCATGAACAAGGAGCTTTTTCTGCATTCTGACCACATGAAAATTGGGGCAAGAGCAAAAACTCCCCACCCCCTCCCCTCCAACTTTTTTGCTCTCGCCCCAATTTTCACGCGGCCAGAATGCAGAAAAAGCTCTTTGTTCGTACAGGAACGCTTGCTACTTAGGCTAATGCTAAAACAGGTATACATGAAAGGATGCGGGGGAGAGAGAGAGCACCATTTTCTAGCACAAAGGAGAACAACATTTTGTCATCCAACTTCACTCAGTTCTACATGACATAAGGGTACAAATATTTGTATCATTCTATAGTTTTTTTAAAATTTATTTTTAATTTTTTAATTTTTTAATTTTTTTTATTTTAATTTTAATTTTTAATTTTTAATTTTTTTATTATTATTTTTATTAATTTATTTTTTGTATCTATAGTTAACCGTCTATATTGTTGAGTTACTGACTGTTACAATGATGCAACTTCAGTCAATACCAGACTTATTTACCTCATCTGACTGTTCTTGGTGTGTTATAGTAAATATCACCCTGTCAGTCAATAACACATCTGATGTCCCAGGTGGCAGTTGATACACAAACATCGGCAAGTTCTCCACATCAATGTCATAAATCTACATTTGTATGAATTCAAAATAATATTGTTAGCTGTTTCATTATTTTAAACATCCCAATCAAATTGGTCGGTGGAGCCAGGTGACTTATCCAATGCTTAACCCTTTAAGCCCCGGTAGGAATACCTATGTTTCTAAAATGGTAACTATAGACCCAAAGACCACAAGTAATATACCATTTGAAAGGTATTGTTTGGGGTATGTCGTAAATCACCACAACAGACATACAGGAAGTCACAGATTATATTGAAAAGTGTCCAAAATGAAATACGAAAAACGTTCAAAAATACCTTATTCCTTGTATATATTGGGTATACCCCTAAACAGTGTAGCTTAATTTGCAGCTCTTGGTGTGTGGGTTGTTATCAGATATTCACTTGACCTTAAAAGTGTAACAGGCAAAAGTTGCAAAAGTTGAAGGGATGGTCAATCAAGTCTTATATAGGAGGGGGGTATGATTTTATGCTTCCAATGTGCAGAACTCACAGAGATCTTTTTGGTGTCCAAATTTCATACAAATTGACCCAATATTGAGCTTGTAATAGCATTTTGTGCCATATGGCACTATCAGGGCTTAAAGGGTTTTAACTTAATTTCTTTAACAAAGATTTTCCAAAAATTAATGGCATTAGTCTTGTTTCCCCAAGTGTTACAGTAAATCTTACCTCCAGAATGTCATTCTTTTTATTGCGAGCTCCAATGAACACCTGATTTCTGGCGTACTGCACAGAGAACTGAATGTTGCCAGTAGAGGACTGTGAAGTAAAACATCAAAGGCTTGTTGAGCTTTGTCATGTTACAGGGTTCTCGGCATCTTGATGTATTTTACATTTTTGCAACAAAGTAAGCAATGAGGAAGCCCTCAGAACGTTGGGTGAGGATGTGCCACTCAGGGCTTAAATTCAGCCCATTATATAAGCGTAATTTAATATAAATTTTGTACACTAACAGATGTATTAAACCCTGAGATTTGGAAGGCTTATTTCTATGAGGGCTGTACATACAATGGAATCCATATCCCTAGTCATACAAACGTCTCAAAATGTTCCAGTTTTCAACTTCCGTTTTCTTGACTCAGGTAGAACCTAACCTAACGAAACTTCGCATAATTACCAAACAAGAGGTAGCCTTTCAGGTGCTGGCATTGATTTTCCGCTCAGCTTAATATGAATTTGCGGCTGCCATTTTTGAGAAAGGTCTATTGGCACTCAAGGGTTCAAAGAACACTTACGGCAGCTGGCATAGGTTGTATTTTATCCTGCAGATCCCCCATACCCAGGAACACGCTCTCCATGGGTATCGCCATTTTGCTGAGTGTCTCGTACCCCATAGCTGTCGCCATGGATGCAGCCATTACAGGGCTCTTCATCTGCTCAAAGTTTGCTTTCCGCATTGACTTGTATTCAAGCTGCATCTGAGCTGTTTCGCCCGTCATAGTGTTAATCTGTGAATGAGAATAAGAAAATGTACTACACTGAATGACACTATAACGCTATATTAACCCTTTCACTCCCAGAGTCCAAACCTTGAGTCAATAAATGCGGTTCTAACTTTTAAGTCTGTGGATGAAACCCTAATGTGTGACCATTCAAATGAAAGCTATTGAGCAGTACTTTCATGTGGTACTGTTTGTTATGCTGTACAAGGTGGTTCTAACTTTTAAGTCTGTGGATGAAACCCTAGTGTGTGACCATTCAAATGAAAGTTATTGAGCAGTACTTTCAAGTGTTGCTGTTTGTTTTTGACAATTTTGCAAAATGAAATTCAAGAATTTTTTCCTCAGTTTTGAATTTAGCACTCTTGGGAGTGAAAGGGTTAAAAATCGGCATATTAGCCAAAGTAAAGAAATAAACAGCAAGCTCTTTTTAAATCACTAGAACCCCTCATATACCCCTCCTATCTCTTCCCTGACTCTATTTCCAAGCCTTGCACTTGTACCCATCAGGCCCAGAAATGTTCTGTACGCAAATATATTTCTGGCCTGGAATTTGTCCAAACACTGACCACAGAGCTTCCCCCAGTGCCCTTCCCCCACGATGCTTTGGGACTCATTTGCATGCAAAAGATATTTCCAGCCAGGAATGCGCATAAACTCTGACTACAGTGCCATACAGAACTGTACTCTCTCCATTTTATCATAGATATCAAATGTTATTTACCAGTAATGCAGTTGTCTCGTGTTGTTTATCTTGCATTAACTCCAGGGATGTGATACTCTCCTTCACATCAACTGACGCTACTGTCATTTTCAGTCTCAGATCCACAAATGATATTTCACCAAGCTAGGAAAAACACAATACGTACCTGCAGGTGGTTAGTTACTTAAATTGGCAAAACTGTGCTAATTGATTATGATCTTAAAAGTTTGTATGAGTATAATCATGGACAATCTCGTTCCCATTGTCCTCGTTACCCTTGTCCAGCGGTGGAGCAGGCCAACAAGGACCTCTGGGGGGAAGCGATCCGCCATGACAAGATTCTTGGACTTCTGGTCTTACTGCGCAAGTCAGGTGGATCGCTTCCCCCCAGAGGTCCTTGTTGGCCGCTCCACCGCTGGACAAGGGTAAAGAGGACTCTGGGAATGATATTGAATCATGGATGCCTGTGTTAACGTTGGTTAACGTTGGGACTGGGACTGAAAGTTGCCGGGAAGGTAGGTCTGGACCTCAGGGTCCATTCTGTTTCAGTCCAGTTTCTCAAGACTCTGGCTCGACCAAGGAGTCACAGTACATGCCTCTTGTAGCTAGCCTGCTGTTCAGTATAAAAACTCTTGAAAATGTCAGCAAGGATCATTTGGAAATTATTTTATTTGTTACTGAACAGAACAAACCTCAGTGCCAATGATAGCAATGTGTAAGTCATCCACTGTATGCCACCAAACTAACCCAGATGGAAGTCCTTTGTGAGAAAACAAACACAGAGATAAACAATATTATTGTCATGATTTGTAAGTGGCAAACTATAATTTTTTTTGAGAAAGATATTATTCAATTAAAGCTACTCAGAAAAATTCTGATTTAGACTCCCTTGGAACAGGAGTCAAACTTATGACGTTCAACACACTGGTCGGACGTTCTACCACTCAGCTACAGGAAACTTGACGTGTGAGTAGGCCATATAACTAGGTTAGGTGGATTGGGAGGTCAGGGTTTGAGCACTGCCAGGCTGGAGGTTAATGCTGGGGCTAACTGGTAAGGGACTAGTATGCCATCCAGGGGAGTGGGAATACTCCTAGTCATGTCATGCTATGGTAATGGCATTGAGCACTGGGCTGATAAGAGGGGGGGGGGGGGGGCAGGAGTAAAGGGGGTGGAAAGTCTATGGGAGGTGGGAGAAGGAGGGCGCGAAGCAGGATTAAATTATGAAAAAAATTATGAAAAAAGTTTTGCAACATTGCATAATATTTTGCAATAGAAAAAGCACAAACAGGGGGGAACTACAATGGAAGGGGTGGGAACTGGGGAAGTGGGAACTGGGGGAAGTGGGAACTGGGGAAGCGGGAACTGGGGGAAGCGGGAACTGGGGGAAGTGGGAACTGGGGGAAGTGGGAACTGGGGGAAGCGGGAACTGGGGGAAGTGGGAACTGGGGAAGTGGGAACTGGGGGAAGTGGGAACTGGGGGAAGTGGGAACTGGGGGAAGTGGGAACTGGGGGAAGTGGGAAATTTTTTTGCAACATTGCGTAATATTTTGCAATAGAAAAAGGCGGGAACCGGGAGTACAAGGTACGGGAAGTGGGAAGTTCAGACCCCCCCCCCCCCGTCCCCCCCTGTCCCCCCCTGTCCCCCCCCTCCCCCCTACTATAATACCGGAGTTGGGCGCTGTCCTGATAAGCCACCTGGCTTCTAGTTATTATTATTGGAACTGTCCTTACCTCGTCTGTCACTTCTTAGGATCAGTGTAATATCCTCAGTTGACCAATATTGACAAGAAATCTGGGGACTATTCTTTAAAAAAGAATTGGAAAAACATGATCAATATATACATGTATGATTATTTAATTGTTTGTCTCACGATGGAGTCACTTTGAGGTGTTGATCGCGACATTTCGACTGCTTTACTGCTAGTCTTCATCAGGCAATGAGGTCAATAAGCCGTCAATTGTTTATGTGTCGCTATATGTATGACCAGAGCTTCTGGTATGACATAAAGCCCCTTCCACACAAGCAAGTTTTCCTCGTGCCCAGCGGCCTTATCTTGTTGCTCACGACCTGGATCCTATTAAAGACGATAATCCGCTGTACAATATTATTGTTGTTAGAAAGAAAAATTGTCAAAGAAAAATTGTTTATCGTCCACACGAGCAAATAAAATTTGTCAGGGAAAACTTGTCAAGGAAAACTTGCTCGTGTGGAAGGGGCTTAAACATTTCAGGTAATTTCAATCTGATTTATGTCTTACCCTTACTACTCCAGCAACTGGTACAATATACAGTGAACTATCCATACACGTACAAACCAGCCATGAACCTGATGGGTCCAGGGTTATTATCCTCACTGACTTGGCAGGATTCTGATGAAATAAGTGGAAAACTGCAGTTTAGAAACCTAATAGTAGGGACCGTAGCATTCTCGTTCCCAGATCCTCTGTTTCTTTTGGTCACATGGTTGACGAAACGGAGGCTCTTGTCTCAGCCGTTACCGGATGCCCGAAAATTCCGGACATCCATTAATTTGTGTTGCGCATTCATTTTTTATCAACCAATCAAAAAATTCAATTTTTTCCTTGCGACCAGGGCTACTCGTTTCCGGTGCAAGGAAAAAAAACAAGGAGCTCTGGGAACGAGGATGGGACTGTAGCGAATGGTCTATCAAAAATATTGAGTCTCGGCAAATTTTAGCAGAGTCTTGGAATCTCAATGCTTGAAAAAAGCATCTCGTAATCTTGGGCTCGCCAGAAGTAGGACGGTCTCGAAGTCTCGGATTTTGAATCTTGCATGAACCTGCATGCCCGAATTGCAAAGCTCTAGTTGTTACTAACCAAAAAACAAATAACACAACTGCAAAACAAGTCCTAAATATAAATGCTAGGGTGAGCCGATTCAAAAGTTTGGGATGAGTAGAAAAATATTTTTTGTGACGCCCACAGACACATCTCGTTTTAGTGGACACTTAGTCATGGTATACTACATTTTTAACCTCCCACAAGCAGACATCTCTCAGAATTGGGCACTTGGTCCCAAGGGTGTCAGCTTATGGGAGGTCTGACTGTAATTAGCAAGTGATCTAGATACTAAGCCAGAATTGTACGAAATAGACAAACTATTATGATGAAGGCATTTCAAAATGTATATTATATATATTAAATTTTATATTATATGTACCTGAAACCAAGAAACTTGTTTTATCACTGGTGTTGTGCCTTTTTCTTCACCCCGCAACAATAATGATCCTGTGCATATACAGAAAAAATGTACAGAAAAATAAACAAACAAGTAGCTACACTGCCAGAGTATCTCAGTTTTCGTAATATCAAGTGACTAGTTGCTGCTCCCTCTGGATGTCAGAGAGGCAGATGCCACACTAGATGGCGTGATGCCATTTCACGCGACCTAGCTGCAGCAGGTATTGATCAGCAGGAGGTGGAAACCTTAGCAGCGGACAGATCAAATGGAGGAGTGTTTGCACTATTGGCATCATGATGCCATAGTTGTCGAGGAGGAGGAGGTGGAGAGAGCACTGAAAGTTAAGAATTGCCCATTGACTCTGGATTGAGTAGTCCAGATTCTCTCATCTAGGATGCCCACACTCACCATTACTGCACAGCAACACCATTAAATTGTGTTTGTCATCCTTGTGCCAGGCGGCCTGTTGAATGGACGGTAATCTTTTGATGTCATCTGGAAATAGAAAAAAATAGGACTTCTACTAGTAATACATCAGTCAATTCCGGCAGTGTCCATCCCTACCCGGGGCAATAGTGCATGGGCATTCCGTGACATTTGACTAACCCTCGTAAACTAGACAGGATACATGGGTGCCCTTCAGTTACCAGGAAATTTTTTCCCCAACATTTTTTGCAGGCTGGGCTGCCATCTGACCTTGCATCCGACAAAAACGCTATCAATGTCGATCGACAACAGATCACTGTCAGGAATCAAATGCTCAAATAAACACATACAGTTTGTATTTTTTTAAATTTGTGCCATAAACAGGGTAGGTGAAGTGCGAAATGTTTGTCATGAATATGGTCAGGGTTTGACAGCCTGGGCAGCACACCCCTACTCAAGAATGCAATTGGGTTGAGTACCCCCCCCCCCCCCCCCCCCCCCCCAAGTGGCAGCTATGATTATTATATGTGTTTTTAGAAAAGCTATGAATCAGAATGAATAAGCAAGAGAACTTCACTAACCTTTAGACTGCTGTTGAGATACTCGTGGACGAACTCGCAACAAACCAACCAACTCGAACAGTTCAAAAACCATTTGAGGCTTCTTCATGTTATCAGCGCTCAATGAACTGATCTGCATCCTCAAGTGCTGGAAAATCAGCTGATCTTGACCAGTGTTGACGATCTTCAGCTGATTGCAGCAGATTTAATACAGAACTAATATCAAATTAGCCCATTGCACAGTGAAAGCATTTTTCACCTTACTGCAGATTTTATGAGATAATCACAATCTGTGGCAATGCGAAGGAACTCCAGAAAAAATGTCGGATCTTCTCCAAAACACCTTGTCAGTTTCAAATGGCAGCCATCTTGGATAAGTTAGCGAGGAAGTCTGGAAACTAATGCTTCCCTGGGTCACGTGAGCGAGCTTTTACGAGATTTCTCAAGAAAAATCGAAGAAAAAGAAATAGATGTTATTGAACTAGCGTGAGGGCCGTATTGGGAAAATATTGGTCGAGTTCTTTTTTTGCAAGTTTATGGACCGAGCCGAAGGCGAGGTCCATAAAATTGCAAAAAAAGAACGAGACCAATATTTCCCAATACGGACCGTACAAGCTAGTTCAATAAAGTTTTTATTATAATATACTGTAGAAGCAGAGACCGATACAACGTAGATTTTTAAGTTTTTTAAGTACTATATTTCGACTGGCCAAACCAGTCTTCTTCAGGTACAATGAGGAAATTTTACATTGATATACGTGTTATATAGTAGCTACTAACACTTTTTGCGTAATAAAAAACTGTTAGTAGCTACTATATAACACGTATATCAATGTAAAATTTCCTCATTGTACCTGAAGAAGACTGGTTTGGCCAGTCGAAATATAGTACTTAAAAAACTTAAAAATCTACGTTGTATCGGTCTCTGCTTCTACAGTATATTTTCACTTGTTTTAGCCGATTAGATCACTTGTTGATCCAACGTACACCAGCAGGATTGTCGTCCACGGTTGCTTGCTTGAAAATTTTGTTTATTATAATGGCTTTTTAAAAAATTTGCTGAGAAATTAGTGCAACCATTCTCGGCTAACGCGCGCGCGCCAAAGCTAAGCATATTCTTGCATTTTTCAGGCCACTTTGCGAAAACTTTAACCAAAATTGTCCGCCAGACATGAGGAAAAAATTTTCTTCTTAATAGAAAACAGTTTTCTTTTGTTCAATGTTTCATAAAAGGAATTTGGCGAAATGAGTTCGTGAGCGGTCCATCTTTGCGGTCCGTATTGCAAAATTCGGACCGCTCAGGGAACCAATCAGAATGTTTCTTTTCATCGTGGACCAGTTTGCCATATAATAATTGATGTTATTTTTTAGTTGTTCGATTTCTTCGAGATTGATATTTTATATCAGATGAGTGACGTCACAGTTCCCGCCACTCGGGCGGCTGGACGGACTAGAAAGTGAATGCATTATTTCAGAGAAATTCGTCTTTTTCATCTATTTTAACACGGGTATGAGTTTTTGGCACGTTGCGGAGTCACGTACACTCTGAGACGATACAACGTGCAAATAATGTTAAATGTATTGAACACAGTTCCATTTAGACAGTCCAGTTTGAACGCATCAACACGAGATCACACTTTGAGCAGAAACAGAATGGAGTCATTCTGTCGAGCGTTTTTTCATCCCGGTTTCATAAAGCCTTCCTTGTTGTAAAATGCTTAAAATTGCAGTAATCAGTTGCATATTTACCTAAATATACATAATCGAAAATGTTCGGACGGCAAAATATTCGGATTGCGTTTTTGTTCGGAAGAAAAATTTTCGGACAATCTTTTTTGTCCGAAAGTCTTAATATTCGTCCGAAAATTTCGCGGGATGGAGAAGATGTGACCGCGAAAAAACTGGAAACGAGAAGAGAGTTTTCGCGCGGATCGCGCGTGACTCGCTCCTCGCTCCTCGCTCCACGATCCACGATGAGGGAAACGGATCGAAACGGAAGTTAGAAACACGAAAGTCATTTAGTTCCATGTAATTCCTTTCTCACCAAACCAAACTAATCTTGAAATTGCTTGAGTGACCTCAGTGAGAAACTGTGTAAAGCCCGCTGTGAAAGTCAAAACTTGAGCCACTTGCGCCAATAAAATTTCAATATTTGTTCTTTTAAAATCGTAATTGGGTCGCCCGCTGGGACGTTTAGTTTCGCTTTACTTCATGTCGGAAGTAATGACGTATAAAGCACTTTGTTCACACACACAAACAAAATGCAAATGTTACGCAACTATTTTACTTATTCATAAGACGGCAAGATATTTTACATTTGTTTGTCAGGTAACATGGCTAACCGACCAAGATCATTGCCGATTACAGTAAGGTTTTAAGGATTGTGGTACAGATTGAACGATCTAAAACCAAGGAAAATGATACTGGAGCGATCTCTGATAACAGACAGCGAAACTTTTGGACTAACAAGATCGTAAGTAGTTGATTCTGTTGATTTCCACTACAACTTTACACAGCAATAGTTTAATGCAGGTTTTTATTACATTCTCTCCTCTGGCTGTCACTCCTAGTGCGACAGGAAAACTGAATGTGCGTTTATAGATACCTTATACTATTTTACTTGCGTTTTGAACGAATACCTAAAATAAGCCAAACTTTCTTTCCTTATAGTTTCCCACCAGCAATGAATGACATGAATATTATCCAGTTGTGCATGCATTTAACGACCGTGTCAGACTACCCATGCGAATACTCGGGCGAATATGAAATTATTATCGGTTCTGTATCAAACTGTACGTTACCACATGTTTTGTCCAAGTCGTATTTTCAAGTATAACCGCCGGAGAAACTGTCATAGGTTTACCGTACAGCTACAACAGTAACAAGATAGGGCTTCCATGTGAACCTCATTCAAAACAGCTGGAACAGAAGCTACAACTGTGTGTATTGTACCGCTGATATGTGTCGGGTTTTTTCGCTTTTTCTTACGTGCTTGTAGCTGTGTCGCATTCGATTCTCGGAATATCGGAGTCAACATCCTATGTAAAATTTGGTGAGAAACACGCTTACCATATGTATTTAAAAATTTGTTAAATGTTTATTTTATTCCGCGACAAGGAGGTTGGGTTAAGAATTTACATAACTATCGTAATTAGGGCAGATTTTAGTGGAAAAACACACGGCACTGGGCATTTGACTAACTTATCGAAAGGAAACTGAACAAGATGATACAGACGAATAAATTGGACGTGGATAATTCCATAGAACTTGACGAATGGTCTCGAAATTGACAACTTTCCGTCCTTGTCGGGTCACGAAGTTCACGACCGGTTGCTTGGTAACAGACGGAAACATATTATCTTCTAAATTATAAGAATATGTAAACAATGTAAAGTAAAACAATAGCAATTAGCGCTTCGTGATCAAAGCGATAAGGCTGATAGAACATAAAATGTTTTTCATATAGTTTTTTCTTTTTTTGTAACACTCCCTGGAAGAATTTGGTCGTATAAAGACTTAGCCTGTTCCAGGCTCTCGGATAGTGGGGACGAAGAGAAAAAGCGAACGGCCGCGCGAAGGTAGTCTGGGCCTGAGATAGACTATCAATCATGCAGGCCAGGTCCTTCATGTGGTCCTTCATTTTCGTACCTACTATGCTATACTGTAACGTTGAAATGAATCATACATGTGACTGACAGGAGCATATCACCCTGGAGCCTCCATCTCCCTTATTGGCCCTATGACACAGCGAAGTTACACCTTGAGCTATTTTTAGAATAATTTTTGCCGCGAAAATCACTCGTTGCGAGCACGAGGACGAGGTTGTCATTCACATTTCAGTAAAACCAAGAATGGACGAGAGGAACGTGTAATAAAACTAGAACGGCGGAATGTCGTTACTGACTACGAATTATCACTATTGTCCGCGGACGAACACAGAAATATTTTCGCGGGAGAACGATTCTAAAAATAGCCGAAGGTGTAACTACGCTGTTGTCATTAATCAGTACAGACAAGAGAGGTACAGATAGAGGCTCCAGGGTGATATGCTCCTGTGTGAACTGCAATTAAAGTGAAAGAGATCTTCGTAGTTACCGGTAGCAACTCAATGCCTGCGTAGCAATCGTTTCCTTTCAGAAAGTGCGAGAGGCGCGTGAAATTAAAAAAAATTGAGACAAAAATTGAGTTCAATATCTTTCTGCTACTTCTGGCGCCCCGCTAAATTTTCTCGCGCTCTCGGAAAGGAAACGACTGCTAGGCAGGCTACTTGAGCAGTGGAAATGAAATCCTGAAAAAAATAAAAATCAAACTTCAACGCACGGAGTATGACCAGTGTAAATCAGTGCTGGATTCTACTTTATAAATCCAACACTTTCTAATTTCTTCTTTTTTCCACCCACAGCCAGAGGTCCTAGTTTAAAGGGGCCATGGGCAACTGCGCCTATAAGGTGCTCGGAATAGGGTCCCTGTCAGGCGAGGACCACGATGAAGCGTGGAAGCGCCAGACGCGAGGAAGACTGGAGAACAAACTGTATACATTCGTGGACCTGAAGGGCCTGGAAAGCAACACGGAATTTGTTAAAATCTGGAAAGAAAGTGGCAAGACAGGATTTGTGAGAAAGCTTCAAGATGAGAAGATACTTCAGCCTTACCTTTATGAACATGGAGATGGTAAAGTGCTTACTGCTGAGGAGGTTAAACAATGGCAGAACGAGATGGAACCAGAGGTAAATGAATTACTAGCCTGTCAGCCTAGTACCCAGGCGTTCCCTTCCCGCTTACTCGATTTGGGATTTGGCGCGAAATTTCATGACGTCACCGAATGACACTGAGCCCTTCGTTTCCAGCAAATTTCGACTTAAAAAACATAAAAATAGTTCAATTTTACCCGGTATATCAGTAGATCGATGACTGTTCAAAATTCCCAAAACAGCTTCTTATGTCCGTATGCTTGCTCTCGGTGGCCAGCAATAACTAATTCAAAACGGGGTAAAAAAACGTGAAATTTGGGGGTTGATTTGGCATTATCCACTAGGCGTTCTCTGGCCGGCACGCAAACCCGTTCCCAGGTCCTTACGTGGTCTTCGCGCTCGCTCGAGAGAGAAAGAGAACGACTAGGGACTAGGCTGCTAGCCTGTGTAGCAGTCGTCACGACAGACAGACAGACAGTCAGATGGACAGACAGACAGTCAGTCAGTCAGACAGACAGACAAGCTGTTCAGAGATGTAAATTATAAGAAAAAAGCGTGTTGGGGGTAATAACAGTGAGTTTGACGACAGAAAACCAAAACTTTTGCGCACGACCTGAGCAGATTGAAGGAAAATTGAAAACCTTGTCACTCGCATTTAGAAAGTGCTGTGACCACAACATATTTCGGGAAATGTTCAAGAGGAATGTCCTTTCCACAGGAAAATCGCGGGCTATTATTATTCCACAAACGGAATAATCGTTTTATTGATGTGCGAACGGAATGGCTATTCTGGAATAATCCGGAATATATTCTTATTCCGGAATAAGGTCAATCGAACGCACCTTTAATTTCAAGATGCGCCATTCGTGACGTAGCTCCTCAGTTAAGTTCCCCTCTGAGTTGTCTTCTAGCTTACTGGGTTCTCATTCTTGGCACCACCTCTACTTTGAACAATGATATCCACCCATTATCCATCATTCCTTCCTTCTCTTTTTTGGTAGCTTTAAACATCCTCTTGTTCTAATCGCCAGTGGGCTTATTAATTACTTTCCAGTCCGATAAACAGGGGACAGTCGAAAGCCATGACGATTCAGATCATACACCCCGCAAAGCTTGCTGGTCTCTTCAGCACCGTGGGGCACTGGGGGAGACAGCTGTTCACCTGTGTTTCCTGAATAACAATTCGCTGATGACCGAGATGGCCTGCGCACTACTGCAAGTATATCCTGCAATGGCACTGGATCAGTATGAAGGACATGAATTTTACGGTGAGAAAATTCACGAGCTTATAACCAGGAGAGCTACATATATATGCAGTCGAAGCTCTCTGAGTGGACACTCTCGTAAGCAGACAGCTCTACTTACGGCCGCCTTGACAAAACCTCGTTTGAACTCTAGCTCATACAAACTTTGTATTTACACATTCCCGTAAGCGGCCAGCTCCAGTTGCGGACACTTTTTCTGCTTCCCGAGGGCGTCCGCTTACGGGAGCTTGAGTTTCTTTTTTCCGCCTCTTTCTGTAGGAGAGACGTCTGTGCATATCACGATAGTGAATGGAGATCTGGAGTCGTTCAAACTCCTGGTTGGTCGATATGGCGCTGATGTTCACGCACGCGCACAAGGAAGATTCTTCATGCCAGAAGACTGCAAGGACAAAATGAAACCAGAAACAAACTATGACGGTGAGTGTGGTCACGTGACATGAAAATGACATGACATGGGTCTCCTCCATGAATACGCTAATATTTCGCTGATCTTGTTTTTAACAGGTTATGCCTACTACGGCGAATACCCAGCATCCTTTGCAGCCTGTTTTGAGAACAAGGACATGTATGACTACCTTATAAGGAAGGGTGCAGACCCTAACAAACAAGACACATTTGGTAACGCCGTGCTACACTTGTGTGTCATACACAACAAAATAGTGAGTTAACAAAAAATTGTTACAAACTAATTTTTGACCATTATAAAACAACACTTTCTGTAAAGGCCGAATTAAGGCTGATTTCCATATGCCTGAGTTTTCGTTTAACTTTCACTTGCATACGCATAGAGCAATTTTCAATTAAGTGTCGAAAGTAAACATGCGTTTACTTCGGTTTTGCTATACTACGCTCTTTGATTGGTTCGAAAAACTCGCGCCACTTTCTTAACCAATCAGATGCCAAACTAAAACCAATCGTGACTTGGTCGCACGCGTTTTTCCCGCGCTTGGCGTCGGTTACATGTATTTGCTTCGAGTTCTGACTAGTTCATTGTGTTGTTTACGCTTGTTGTGATTGGCTAGTGTAATTGCTTTAGTCTTGGTTTTACGACACTCAATTGAAAAACAGCTCTATTAATCACGCATTTCGTTATTGTTGCAGGACATGTTTTTACATGCCACCCAAAGAAAACACAAGATTCGTGGCGACACGTTTATCAGAAATAACCTTGGACTCACTCCTCTCACGCTCGCTGCCAAACTGGGAAGAAAGGAGATGTTTCATGAAATTCTCGAATATCAAAGCATGGTAAGTTTAAACGGCAATAAAACCGTTTCTGTACGGTTGAGGTACTGAATAACATGTATTCAAGGTCCTCGGCAACTTTACAATGGCTTGGAAAACACTAAAAAGAAAACTAAACTCGTTAAAAGCGGAGAAATCCGAGTAAAACGGCGACGGAAAAACTCTCCTAAAAAAGTTAACTTAAACGCGACGACCGTGCCGCTCAAAGAGGTTACGCCATCGTAATGTTCTCATTGGCTTAAAAGTTTGCGCGAAAATCACGGATGTCGCGAAGCGACCAAAGTTTAAAGTTCAATGTTCAATGTGTAAATCATAACTGATAAAGTTCACGCGCGAACTTAAACAACAAAATTTGCTTTTAAAAGTTCAAAAGATTCCCTTCTGACCTCTTAATGATCTCCCAATAGGAATACTGGTCGTACGGACGCATGATTTGCTCAGGGTATCCGCTGGACGGACTGGATTCTATTGACAAGAATGGTAAATCGGGTAAGTCAATATTATTGCCCATTATCATCATCATCATCATCATCATCATCATCCGTGCTTTAAATTTATTCCTCCCACTACCCTACCGTGATTCCTTTTACTCTCGTTATACCTCCGTCCTTTCATGACGTCTCCCGATATCCCTCCCTCTCCCGCTAATTCCCATGTTTCCTCTTCCCAGGTCCCCCATCGTGGACCTATTTTTTAGTTTTGATTTATTCATGGTACAGTCGAACCTCCGCTAACGGACACCTCGCGCAGGCATACACCTCTCGTAAGCGGACACTTAGTCGTGTACCCAGCTACATACAAACACTACATTTTTAACCTCCCATAAGCGGACACCTCTCTTAAGCGGACACTTTTTCAGGCCCCAAGGGTGTCCGCTTACGGGAGGTTTGACTGAAATTTCTTCCGCCGTCCGATGATGGTCTATTCTTTATCCCTGTTTTAAGTCCTCGTTGAAACTGTTATAATTTCTTTTCGTTTAGACGACGAATCAGCTTTATTGATCACACTGAATGGCAAGACAAGCGATCATCTGGATATGTTGAACAGCGGTATCATCTATCGACTTCTTGAGGAGAAATGGAAATCTTTTGCCAGGGTAAGAAATCAATATTGAGTCACGTGATTACAGTGAAATCCAGGTTTACAGTTAGGGGAACATGTACCAGTTGATGGCGAAATCCCGCTGAGACGGGACTGAGCCCGCGGTGTTCGTCCTGAAGTTGCTAAGCAACACGACGTCTCCTCATTGCGCTTTGTAAAACTTACTACAGTCAACTCTCGTTATAGCGGACACCCTCGGGACGTAGTTTGGAGTCCGTAATAGCGAGAGTCCACAATAGCGAGGTGTGAGAAAAAAAAGTGTTGTTAAATAATCAGAGTTGAGAAGGAAAAGGCGCAATTAAAGTGAAAACCAAGAAATTGATGCGAAAATAAGCATTCCGGAAGTCTTTGGAGTTAGTTGACACTAACGAACAACAGAAACAGACTGCAGTTTATACTTAAATATATTATAAGAGAAGTTCAAGGTCTCCGCTTTCTGGAGAGTCAAGACAATAAAATTGTTGTTATGTTAGTGGGAGGGGAGGGGCATTTGTTGGGTGGGGAAGGAAGAAGACTTGGATATAATTAAAGTATTTTCATATTGGTTTTCCCAAACAATTACATTTCTCTCCTTTGCGGGGAAATAAGTTATTTCCTTAGGCCCATTTCAGACGCCGTACTTCACATGAGCCGAATCGAATTCGAATTTAGGCCGACCCAAATTAATTTAGACCGGCTGAATTGATTCAGACGCCGAGCTTAATTCAGCCGAACTTAAATTAATAGGGGAAAATTGCTGTTATACTGAAAAATACATTATAATAATTCATGCATTTGTTTCGGCTCATGTGAAGTTCGGCGTCTGAATCAAAGCCGGTCCACAGCCGTTACTCTCGGCTGAGCCAGGCGGAAGAACGGCTGAGCCGATCCGAATTCATTCAGCCGTTCTGAATTGATTCAGACGCCGTACCTCACATGAACTTAATTCATCGAATTCGATTCGGCTCATGTGAAGTACGGCGTCTGAACTGGGCCTTATACAAACATTTCCTATAAATTGTTTGGAAACACACCAATATGGCTGTCGTGATAGCGCTCTATACCTTTTGATGAAACTCAGCACAATGATCGATTCAATGACTGAGCAGACAAATGTGAAATAGTTTCTTCTTGTACCTTAAGTGTGTAATGATGTTTTTTCTCCATTATTTTCAGGGCAAGTTTTACAGGCGCTTATTATTTGCAGTGTTTTACCTTTTGGGTTTTAGCTTGGCCATTTATCTTCGTCCTCGACATCTTGATCTTATGAGAATAGACACGAATGATGCTAAAGTAAGATTTAAGTTTTATTTATACTTAATTAAGCGGTTTTCAATTGAGTATTGTGAAACCAAAACCAAAGCAATAATGCCTAATCACAAGAGAAAGCTATTCACTACTGTACTGACTGTCAAACATAACGGGCGCCAAGCGCGGGAAAACGCGTGTGACCAAGTCACGATTGGTTTTGGTATTGATGGTGGAAGTGTGCCGCCCGCCCATTTTCAGACCAAAATATGCGATTTTCCCTACACAATTTCAGACCTAACTCTTAAAATTTCCGTCTTTTCAAGCCAAAATGGCAAAAATCCCTATATCAGACAAACAGACAAAAACATACCCAATTTGAGACCAAAATGTTCAACTTCTATATCCGTTTTCGCCCCTTGTTCACCCGGCCTTTATTCGCGCTCACTTTTTTCGCTTCTCGCTCGATGGCAATGACTGCTCACTGCTATTTTAAATCTTTTTTCAGTTACGTCTGGTTGCCGAAGGCTTTACAGTTCTCGGTGCGATAATCTACTTGGTACTTGAAATCAAAGATGTGTTAATAAGTCAAGGAGTACAAACCGAGCTGAATACCTTGGTAAGAATTGATCAGCACTGCGAGTAACTAACATTAATACCTCTCTTCCATCATGGATTATCTCACAAGTACAAAATAAAACCGCGTGGAAACTGGAGGCGAGGCTTCAGGGTCGGCCGGGGATGGAGTGAGGGAGGGGTGGAGGTAATGGTATACCAATATACAGTCGAAGCTCCCGTAAGCGGACACCCTCGAGAAGCAGAAAAAGTGTCCACAACTGGAGCTGGCCGCTTACGGGAATTTGTACTGAAATAAAGAGTTTGTATGAGCTAGAGTTCAAACGGGTTTTGTCAAGGCGGCCGTAAGTAGAGCTGTCCGCTTATGAGAATGTGTAAATACAGAGTTTGTATGAGCTAGTGTTCAAACGGGGTTTTGTCAAGGCGGCCGTAAGTAGAGCTGTCCGCTTACGAGAATGTCCGGTCAGAGAGCTTCGAGTGTATACCTGAAAAAACTACCAAATATCTCGGCCAAAAATTTGAACACCGCAGAAGACAACATATGCTCTAGATCGAGGATAAATGAAAGGGATTTTACACTTTCGACTTGATATGGCGGGATATTGGCCTCGTTCTTTTCTTGCGTGTTTTAAGACCTCGAAGGCTCCTATGAGCTAACTTGTGAATGAATAAATTAATGTGCATAAATTAGCAGCGCGATTGAAGTTTACAGCCCATCGAGCGAGTGAAATGCATCCACCAAATGCTAGAACCCGTTCATTGCTTTCGCATTCACGAGTTAAAAAGGAACTTGGCCAGTATCCCACCTCGCGTTTAGTCAATAACCCACATATATTTTTGAGAAAAGAATATTTGGAATCCTCAGTGATGTAACTATTTTTACGCCGATATCTTCCATAGCGTGACGCTCCCGGCAAATCCATCTTCTTGGTGTCTTGTGTACTCGTTATCATTGCGTTACCGTGTCGTTACCTTGAACAACAAAAAGCTGAGACTATCATGTTGATTCTTGCTGCTCCAATGGCCTGGTGCTATCTCCTCTTCTTCTGTCGGTAAGTAGAATAGGGTCAGAGTCCTGGGTGGAGGGAGGGGGGCACTCCCATATATAAGCTATATGGGTATGTGCCGCTGTGAATGGTATGGTTTTCAAGCAGTTTAGTCTGGGATAGGGTATAGAAATCATAGAGTTTTGGTCTAGAACAGGGAATCATAGGAATTGATACTCGAAAGAGTCTTACTTAAATTGAAATACAAATAATTACGGCGAATTCAATAACAAAACCGAGTTTTTAGAAAATAGCGTCGAGTCTGTGAATATCAATAGGGTAGAGATTTTTGGTGTCTCAAGTCTAGAATAGGGTTACAAAATGAACATGGTATGGTATAGGTCAAGGGTTTCAGAGTCCCAGCGGCACACTCCAACCCAAAAATTTACAGCGTACTCCCCGGGTGATTGATCATGTGATGGCCAATGTACATCCGTCTATTTTCACCGATGTACACAAGATACCACGTGATGACCACTCATTCTTACTTGTTGCTCAATTCACAGAGGGTTTGGAGCAATTGGTCCATTTGTGGATATGATCTACAAGATGTGTGCTGGAGACATGTCAAGGTTCTTTATCATATACATCATCTACCTACTAGGGCTGGCACAAGGTAACAAGTAACACGTATATCAAACACGGGAGACAGCGTTTCATCCGATTTCCAAACACGAGAAGAGAGTTGAAAATACGATGCGCAGCGGAGTATTTTTGACGAAATTCGAGGTGTTTGGAAATGTGATGAAACACGGCCTCGAGTGTTTAATATATCTTCTCAATCGAAACTAAAACTAAGGAGTAAACGGAGAAATAAAATCGTAAAAATCTATGCTAATAAGATCAGATATCCAAACCACCGTCACGGTTATGATTTCCTTTGTTTTAACTTGATGAATTATTGATGAGTTAGAGAAGTAGCTTTCAAACATTGTAAACGCATTTCAGACTTTATTTGATCAAAATTCCGAAAGTACTGCTCAATAGCTTTCATTTGAATGGTCACACACTAGGGTTTCATCCACAGACTTAAAAGTTAGAACCACATTTATTGACTCAAGGTTTGGCTTCTGGGAGTGAAAGGGTTAAAGTAATTTTACTATCCTCAAGCCGGGCTTACTCCCATTGTGTTCTATTCACAGCTTTTTCACACGTGATGAAAGGAGTCGAGGGATTCCAGAATGAAGGATACACCATCATGACGCTTATGCGCATGACATTTGGCGAGTTTGACGTAAGTAATTCTCGTGCCCAGAACCCGCAATTCATTTGGTCACCACTAACCAAAATAATTGCGGGCTCTGCGGAAAAAAAATCGTTAGCATAAACGTGCGTCTAATGCGGGAAAAATTCCCACCAATCGGAAAAGCATGGGTAAAAAATAATGTCCGATTGCGTTGTAACGAAATATCAAAATTTGGTAGTTCCATAGCTGACAAGTTACCCTACAAGCAGAGAAGGTTGGACATGGTCCGAGGCGGGAATGTTTACACTTCAGTTGCAAATGAGGCAATTTTGACATTGGGACCATGATGCTTTTCGGACCGTGTCCAACCTCCTCTGCCCTACAAGTTCGTGGAATGCCACACCTGTCTGCGAGTTAACTCGAAAAGCTCGTGAACTTGCTCTTGCGACTAACAAAGACAGCGATGGACGTTACCACAAAGCACTGTTTTCACAAGCCATGGGAATACGATTATAATACAGTAGAAGCTCCCGTAAGTCGACACCTTCGGGAAGCAGAGAAAAGAGTCCGCAAATGGAGCTGGCCGCTTACGGGAATGTGTAAATACAGAGTTTATATGAGCTAGAGTTCAAACAGGGTTTTGTCAAGGCGGCCGTAAGTAGAGCTGTCCGCTTACGAGAGTGTCCGCTCAGAGAGCTTAGACTTTACTCCCTGAAATGAAAACTATTTTTTCCGCTTAATCATCAAGCTATCTTCTATGAACACAATCGCGAGCGTAATCTGCGGAAAGGGCAAAACTACCCAACAGTACAGGGTATGGGGGTAGAATTGGTCCTCGCCCAAGATTCCACGCGAGATTGGAGGGGCGCGCGTGAGAGTAAGAAAACGCGCGAGACGAGAAAAGCGAGAGAGAGCTCTTTCTCTCCTTCCTTGCGTGTCTGAACCGCCCGCTTGCGAAAGTGTCAGCTCAGAAGCTCTCAGAAAGCTTCAAATACATTTTAAAACGGCGAAAGGTCTACAGCCAACTCTCTCTAAGACGGACACCATCGGGGCCGGTACCAACTGTCCGTCTTAGAGAGGTGTTCGACTTATAGGGAGTTTCGAAGCAGTAACATGACTGAAAAAGTCAACACCAGGTGTCCGCTAAGAGAGAGAATTGACTGTATGCTAAATAAGCAAACATCTCGAGAGAGGATATTATTTTTTGCGTTCGACGAAGGAGAAGGCAATGCTAATCTCGTGCAGGATATTTTGAGATTTCACCGTGTGCGGATTGATTGATTGATTGATTGATTGATTGAAGACTGTAACTGGCCTCGTTGTTGTTTCGATGATGTTCGATCGTTTTGTGGCGATACTCGTGGGTTATTTCGCTCCTATCGGTAACTTAGTACCGAGGGAAATGTGTACGACTCAGCCACAGTTCTGCGTAGGAAGTTTTCTGCGTAGCCAGTCCTCTTCCGCGTAGCCAGTCCTCTTCCGCGTAGCCAGTCCTCTTCCGCGTAGCCAGTCCTCTTCCGCGTAGCCAGTCTACTTCCGCGTAGCCAGTCCTCTTCCGCGTAGCCAGTCCTCTTCTGCATAGCCAGTCTACTTCCGCGTAGCCAGTCCTCTTCCGCGTAGCCAGTCTACTTCCGCGTAGCCAGTCCTCTTCCGCGTAGCCAGTCCTCTTCCGCGTAGCCAGTCTACTTCCGCGTAGCCAGTCCTCTTCCGCGTAGCCAGTCCTCTTCCGCGTAGCCAGTCCTCTTCCGCGCAGCCAGTCCTCTTCCGCGTAGTCAGGCCTCTTCCGCGTAGCCAGTCTTCTTCCGCGTAGCCAGTCCTCTTCCGCGTAGCCAGTCTCTCTTCTTTATGGGAATGTGTAAATACAGAGTTTGTATGAACTAGAGTTCAAACGGGGTTTTGTCAAGGTGGCCGTAAGTAGAGCTGTCCGCTTACGAGAGTGTCCGCTCAAAGAACTTCAACTGTATTATAATTACTGCTATTTTAGTTAATGTCAGCTTTCTCTTAATTGTTTCTTTGAACCTCGTTCCCAGGGTCTCTCTTCTTCCCGCCCCGATAGCGGGCCATGGTTACTGACTATGTTTTCTTATCTCTCCCCAGTTTTTCACGTTCGACAAATCCCGGCATCCAGCGCTGGCTAAGTTGTTGTTTTTCTACTTCATGCTGTTCGTCACGGTGTTACTCATGAATATGTTGATTGCGATGATGGCAAACACCTATCAGAATGTAAGTGGTACTGTGGAGCATTTTCTTACTGAAGAATTTTAAAGGAGATATGTCACGATATTTTAAGTTATTTTTGCGAAGTGCAAAATCACATTCAAATTGAAGAAGCATCAAAATAATAGTTTACTAAGGAAGAAAAACACCAAAGGGGTGATAATAAACCAGACAGGAACAAGGATGGTTGAGGATGGAGAAGATTAACACGGATTGCGAATGGCGAACTTGAAAAAAATTGGCCAATTTTTTTTGAAGATGAGCCAAGCGTCACGTAGCTTCTTTAACTGAGTTGCAACAAGATTTGTGCAAAGTTGAAAAAAAAATAAAAAAAAAATCAAAGAAATCTGGGGATCCTCCCCTTAGATCGTAATACTCTCTTGCAGAGTACTTACAGGAGCCCATCACTAGGAGCGAGCAACTCCGACACTACGCCTATGTCACAGCGTTTTTACAGACCGGTTTATTTTTAGATTCCTTTTTCCCGGGAAAATGTGTTCTGGTCCCATGTGTAATATGAAATGAAATAAAAGACAATTAAAAAGATGGCGACCTAATTGCGGCCTTTGTTACGCGTAACGCCAATTAATGATTACAAAGGAAAAACGTTTGATTGTCTGGCGGGAATACGAATTCGCGGGAAAAGCGAATCTAAAAATAACCTGGTCTGTAAAAACGCTGTGACACGAATCCAGTCCAGTTGCTCGCTCCTAGCTCCTAAGACTGGAAATATTTTGTTTTTGGCAGATTTCAGACCGATCAGAAAAAGAATGGAGAAGACAGGTAAAAACAAACCGATACAGTCCACTTTTAACTGACATTTTATATAGCTTTATATATACAGAGCTTAAACTTGCAGTCCTTATTAGTCCGATATTTTTACGATTAAACGAGGTCCCAGTCACCGCGCGGCCAGACGCACGTATGTGCGTCTGGCCGCGTGCGTCAATCATCCCCCCTTGAGTATGTGCAAAATTCAAAATAATTTTTACTCTAAAATGAGACTAGGGAGGCTGATTAGCATGAATATAAAAGAATAATTAATCCACCGCCATTCCTAGTCATAACCTCGTCATAACCTCGAAATTCCAACAAGTTAATAAAACGTTTCACATCACATTTCGAGTTTTCACAGTAAGTATTTATACTTTTAAATCAAATTTAGCTTACTTGGGTGATTATTTAAAGACTGAGAAATTTGTGTTATTTTGATAGTGGGCCCAGATTATTATGGTCTTAGAACGTTCAGTCAAGCCATCCGAGATGAAAAGGCTCCAGGACGAGTACTCGGTCGACATGGCCCGAGAGGGGATTGAGGAGAGGCGCCGAGGTCTCATGGTGATTAAAAAGAGCAGCTTACCGAGCAAAGCGGATAAACGAAAAGCCGCCATCTTGAATTGGCAGGTACGGTTTAGTTAACGATACTTATGATAATTAGCCTGCGTAGCAAGCGTTCCTGTACGAACGAAGAGCTTTTTCGCGATCGAAGAGCTTTCTGCATTTTGGCCGCGCGAAATTGGGGCGAGAGCAAAATGTCGGAGTGGGGGAGGAGGTGGGGGAGGAGTTAGGTTCCCTCAGCGCCTACTCAGGCTAAATGATAATTAGAGCTTTCTTTTTTCAGAAAAACTATTTCCAAAATGACAAATAATGGAATATTCAGTCAATGATGAAATTTCAACTGAATATCACCAAGAAATATTTCCGCTAACAGTCTCCCGTTTCTTCTCTTTTTTCCCCGCGAGGGCGAGGGCGAGCGCTAAATAGGCGGTATGGTCGAGAAGGGATTGGGGCGAGACGTTGATAAACCTCCCTCGTTTGTAATTATGTTACAAAAAGTGGAAAGTAATACAAATTTAAAATTGTAGTGACATCTTTAATATATATCAATCAACTAACTAAACACATAAATCATAATTTAAATTATACTAATTTTCTTGTTAAACCTCATGATTTGTCCAAATGCTTCTTGAAGGCAACTACATATTTTGAAGTTGACTTTTAATTAGTCTTCAGTATTGTTACTGACTTCTTGAAAATACGCTGAACTGAAAGATGTTTAAACTGCTTTTTCTCGTTCTTTTCCCAATCTTTTAACTTGTTCATTTTTTTCTACTTAAAAAAAATTATTATTTTGAGATTTCCTTTAATTTGAAGATGACAAATAATGACTAAATATTATGTCACACAATCTCCTTTGAAATCGCAGCCATTGTAAGGATCGTTACACAACACTCCTCAGGAGAAGCGTTGCGTGACGAAGGAGAAATGTTGCGTGACGACCCAAATAACAGCTGCGAAGCATTGCTTATTTAAAAACTCCTTTAAAAAGTTAAACATTCATATCAAGCCGAGTGAGAACGGCTTGTGAAATAAACTGCATGTTAAAGAAGCTTTTTGGTGCTGCGATTCATTTTAATAACGTTAACTTTAAACATTTAACGTCAGGGTGTTCTCAACGAGCTGAGGTCTGTGCAGGCCAACACTTGTGAGTCAGGTAACTATCCTCTTCAGACCTGCATGCTTCCTCGTGGACGGTTATGCACCAGCAACAATTGATATGCAACTTAAATAGCACGCACGCAACTGTAAAACAGTCAAAAAAGTAACCGGCAGAATTCACGCACGTTCATTGGTCGAGAGCTATGGTGGATGAGAGTACAGACGACAAGATGGCGTGATCTGTCACTATGTCACGCGCGCGCAACAACAACCATGACGTAAGCAGAAGTGACAACTCGCCCCAGGGCTTTCCCTGCATTTCAATTCAAGATGGCGGCTTCTTGGACTGTTTTGTATTCAGCACCGTAAACCTAATCAATCTAATTGTTTGAAGATATAAATGCACTGAGCTTGCATAGCATATAATAAGTTAATCTATTTTAATTCCTACCTGATAAATTTAAACGAAACTTAAAAGTGATAATTTATTTTAAAACTAACTTCAGAAATAAACGAAACAACAAAAAGAATGCGTTAAATACGAAGGTCTCAGAATCTGAATCATTTCCTTTTTCCTTATGTAAGAAATTTTGTGACAGGCAACAAAGCACGCACAGGCACCCCAGAATAAACTGGTTTTTGTTCTTTCAAAGCGTAATTGTGACTGATACAGGAGACTCGACCATCCTGTTAGCACTAGTGTTTTCTGTTTGTGGACATGAAAAGAAACAGGGGCACCCAACGACAAAAAATTTTCCTGTAGGTGTCGGAACGTCGTTTTTTACGTTGTAATTGTGCTTTTTGTTCAGTTTAATGGTTTAAAATGTATCTGTTCGGATACGTTAGCTGAACTTTCAAACTTCAGAAAATTTTAGGGATTGAAATCTTATTACCCGAATTTATAAGCTGCCTTCGCCTTTCCGAAAATCCTAGCTGACCTGTTTTGTACCCAAAACGACATTTTTATCTCTCCGAAAACAAAAGGCATTAATTTTTCCCCATATTAAGAAAGTTTCGAGATGACATTTCCCTAACCGAATATCCTAGGCGATTATAGGCCCTTCCGAACAGATATTCCACCGAAACGATCCGTTCGACGATCCGTTGAGTGCCCCTGGAGAAATGTGTGTGTATTTATAAGCTTTGTATTCAAAGATCAATTTTGACATTTTTTTTTACTCAGGTCCTGGGAATTGACTCTGTCAAAAATAAATTGCAAGAGCAAGCGAAACAGCGGCATCTCACATCAGTGGCGACGTGAATTGCACGAGAACGACAACATGTGGATGTCACGTGAACACACAATAGTAAATGACGTCAACAAAGGAAAGATCGGATAGCTTCAGTTTGGATTCTGATTGATCACCGTCGGAGGAACAAGTACTAGTAGATGACGAAATCCCGCCTTTGAGCCCGCGGTGTTCGTCTCTCCGAAGTTGCTAAGCAACATGACGTATTTGCTAACGCGATTGCTTTCGGAGTACTCGTGAGTGTTCGCGCTAGTTTCTGATTGGATAATAAGAGTTCCGAAACTCTTCAAGTGATTCCACGAAGATTTGCCAAAACCGGCGCTTGCTCCCCCGACTGACTACAAGGATCGCCATATTGGAGCGAAACATATTTAGCGAGACGACTCCTCAAGAAAGAGAAATCAGCAAAGGAGTATATTTTCTCGCTTCATGGAAAAGCAAAGGATAAACTGACATTTTACTCTACATACATCAAGGCAGTTTCTATTTATTTCATTGTTTGTTTTAAGCCTTGTAGAGTATAATATAATTCTAATTTTATAGAACGTTTTTTTATTATGAAAATAAGGCAATTTAAATTGAAAAATGTAATTTATTGGAGGAAAATCCTCATCAGTTTATAAACATTTTAATTACTAGAGACACGTTTACCTGGAAAAGCAAACTGATTATATGAAATATTACTTTTGTATGTAAGAGACAGCACAATTTAATATTTCCACTATCTAGGATTTTTACACTTCTGATTGGGCAATCTATCGACTGCTCTGTCGGTAGACGCGGCAAACACAGCGCGGTCTTCTGATGACTTTTGTAAAACTGAAATACACCCACACCTGGTAACAGTAATAACTCGAAACAAAAAACGTAACCTGTGCCAAGCGCGGGAAAACGCGGGCAAGCTGAGAAAGCGCGGGAAAACTGCATAACGCGTGAAATTAAAGCTAGCAAAGCGCGGGAAAGCGCGGGTATGCTGACAAACCTCAAGAAATGCGTGGTCTTTGGATGTATAATGTTGAACTTTTTGATAAAATTGCTGACCGATAAAAGCCAAAATTGACGCTAAATGTCGCTTCTTCTACTTTCAAATTCACCTCCCACCTACGTAATCCATATAAAGTACATGTATTTCATACTGTACTCGACCACCATTGTAAAATTTACTCGTTCATGTATATGCCTACGTACTCGCCAATAATCCTCGCGCCAACGTGTTATTATTAAACATTAAAAGCTACAATTTTTCCTCTTTTGCATTTTTATCGTCCAAGTTGTTAAGCCCCTTCCACACGTACAAGTTTTCCTTGACAAGGGACATTGAAAATTTTTATTTGCTCGTGTGGATAAACAACAAATTTAATTTGACAATTTTTCTTTGTAACAACAATAATATTGTACAGCGGATTATCGTCTTTAATAGGACCCAGGTCGCGAGCAACAAGATTAGGCCACTGGGCACTAGGGATTCCTTGTCAAGTTTTCCTTGTTGCATCGTCCACACGAACAAGTTTCGCAATTTGGCAATTTTTTCCTTGACAAGTGTCCTTGTTCAAAAACTGGTACGCCAGTTTTTGAACAAGGACACTTGTCAAGGAAAAAATTGCCAAATTTCTCTTTCCACACGAGCAAGGAAAAACGTGTCAAGTGAAAACTTGTCAATGAAAACTTGCTCGCGTGGAAGGGGATTTAGGATCTTCGAGGACACAATACAGTGGATCTACGATAGAATCACTAGAAGGTACCCCGCTCTTAGCGCCATTCGCGTTGATATTCCTTTCTAGTTCCTTAACAACATGATACATTGCCTCTCGGTTTGATTCGGAGCGGGGAGCGGTTCCTCGAGCTCATAATAAAACGGCTCTTCCACACTGTTGCCATCAAGTGAACTCGTACCAGTCTCCAATCCTTCAGTCACGTAATGAATTGGATCTTCGATTTCTATTGGGTCATCGTAGTTGTTCCGTGTCAACGCACCAGGTGCCTTTTCAGTTGTCACCTCCGAGCCCTCCAACGGCTCATTGGTAGATTGGCCAAACGGACTTGTATTACAAGGACCATGCTTGTTGGAGGACGAGGACAATGTGTTGCACCCACGTGACTCTGTTGATTGTCCCAAAGATCGTAGTGAATGGAATAATCTTGCGGGTGCCGGCACAACAGTGGAATAATAAGGTTGAATTCGTGAAGGTTTGACATCAGCTGCTTTCAAGGTTCCTTCAGATTTAGGTTCACCGTAGTCTCTCTCATCCCTCTGGCATTCTCTTTCCTGTAATTATACAACATTAGCAAAATAATCCGATTACGGATCACCCTCGTTCCCAGGCTCTTCTCGCCGTTGATTTCCAAGATGGCGGCGTTTACACGCGTGTTCTTTCTTCAAGCCGCCATATTGGAAAACAACGCCAACTCCCGGACGAGTCTTGTTTTCAGAGCTGCGCTCCTACTGGTCAGCGAAAGTGGATTTGGCTGATCGATAGCAGTGAAGGCTCTTAGTACGATGAGTAGTACGATGGAGATTTCGAACTGTTATTTTTTGTTTGTCGAGTGCAAAATTATTTCGAAGATCGCCCGGAGACCTCCGAAGATGCCGAAGACTTCCGACGATTTCCGAAGATACCCCGAAGAGCTTCACCGCTCGCCACACAATTTTTCTCACATTTTCTTGCTACCAACTTAGAGACTGCTTGTAGTGTACAGCAGCACCAAAAAAGTGCCACCAGGGGAGGGTGTGTGCCCGGGAAGGGGGCGGGGCGGGGAGGGGGGAGGGAAGGTGTGCCGGCAACAAAAGGAGTGGCGAAACTTGACTATTGGAGAAAAGCTATAATCAAACGGAAACAATGATAAACAGAAAAATCTTCTTCATTACCTTTAAAGTAGCGTCTGCGACTAAGCACTGGTATTTGTCTCCCTGGTTTGCTTGGACAAGCTCTTGGTAGTTTGTTTGGTCCACAGGGACACCAACCCGATGATCATCTCCTTGTCTACCCTCCAGTCCCCGATATTCAGCACTGCTCCCCCCGGTCTCATGATATCCACCAGCAGGGACTGGTAGGGTTCTTGAATAGTAACGGGAGAAGGCTCAGAGAACTGCAAGGGCTGAAGACCTTGCTGATAGGTTGGGTTGGCTAAGGAGATAAACGTGGTCGTAAGAGAATCAATTTTCAGTCATACACAAACAATTGTAATGCATACGAAGGACCAATATATATAGATGTTATTGAACTAGCGTGAGGTCCGTATTGGGAAAATATTGGTCGAGTTCTTTTTTTGCCGAAGGCTCGGTCCATAAGCTTGCAAAAAAAGAACGAGACCAATATTTCCCAATACGGACCGAACAAGCTAGTTCAATAAAGTTTTTATTATAATGGATTTTTTAAACATTTGCTGATAAATTAATGCAACCATTCTCGGCTAACGCGCGCGCGCCAAAGCTAAGCATATTCTTGCATTTTTCAGGCCACTTTGCAAAAATTGTCCGCCAGACATGAGGAAAAATGTTTCTACTTAATAGAAAACAGTTTTCTTTTGTTCAATGTTTCATAAAGGAATTCGGCGAAATGAGTTCGTGAGCGGTCCATCTTAGCGGTCCGTATTGCAAAATTCGGACCGCTCAGCGAACCAATCAGAATGCTCCTTTTCATCGTGGACCAGTTTGCCATATAATAAAGATACATACTTGCAGTGTTTTCAACTTCACGTGCCCGCCTGTAAAGAACAACACATAATGCATAATAATAAATTATATAGACGCAATCATGCATATAAGCCTTAATAATATAGAGGAAAATTACTGAATTCTTATTGGTTTAGACAGAGGGCATTTTTCGTCAATTTTCGTTTGTCGAGAGCAAAGATTTCCGGAGATCGCCCGAGGATCTCCGAAGATTTCGAAGTTGACCCGAAGACTTACGACGATTCTGAAGATTTCCTGTAAAATGACTGTTGGGTCGTCACGGAACGCTTTTTCTTGAATAGGAAGAAGTGTTGCTAGAAAAGACGTTAAAACGCTGTAAATTGGGAATGGGAAAATCAACATGTCATCTACATTGCAACCGTTGTTTGAGTCGTCACGCACCCCTTAGCTAAGCAACCTCGTCCCCAGGGCTTTCTCTTTTTTTCAAGATGGCGCCTGAAAAAAAGAGAGAAGGCCATCTTGAAAAAAAGAGAGGAGGCCCTGGGGACGAGGTTGTTAGCTAAGTTCAAAGAAATAATGCGTGACGACGAAATAACGCATACAACACCATTGCAAAAGTTTCATTTAGTCTTCTTACCAGTATATTTTCCACAAACCAAATAGTACCACACCAGCCAAGACTTCCAATAACAAGCACGTGACCACCAAGCAATACGTCATCAGGTCACGCCTCACTGTTTCGCTTTGGTTCGTAGTTTCCCTTTGTTTGGCTGTAGGCTTTGCTCTTGAGTTATCCACGAAGTTTTCCTCTTTGCTGGTAAATGCTGCTCTTGAGAAATTTAAGCACGCACGCGCATCGAAGGACCCATTTCTGCGTCTTATGATGAAGACGCCATCAGACTGATTGTTGCAGCAATTTCGATGCTGTATGAAGACGAGGAGAGAAAATACAATGATAATGTTGGCGGTAAAACGGAAAATTACTTGATGATGTTATACTGATCCTAGGGCCGATCGGCTCTAGGACCACGCACGCCTAATTAAGGCCATGTTACAGGAGGCAATTTTTCCTGCAACTTGTCTCGCAATTTTGTTGCGGCACAAATTGCACGAAAAATTGCTTAGTGTAACACCCCATTTTTGCAACTGCAACGCAACTAAAATGTTGCGTTGCGAGTTGCAAGAAAAGTAGAACTATCCTCTACTTTTCGCAACGTTGCGAGTCAAGTTGCTGCGTGTAACATGTCAATCGCAACTTGCAACGCAATTTTGTTAAAGTGAGCCAACCAGAGCGCGTCCTTCGCTCGCGCAGATTTCAAGATGGCGGCCGGAGAAAGGCGCGTTGCAAGTTGCGAACGTGTGACACCTCTTCTGCAACTTGCAATGTTTTTCAGTCTTCATCGTTGCGTTGCAAGTTGCAAGGAAAATTGCCTCGTGTAACAACTAATTTCGCTGAATTCCTTTAATTTTATTAAACATCGAAAAAAATGTTTTCTATGTTAAATAGAAACATTTTTCTCCATGTCTAGCGGACAATTTCGGTTAAACTTTTCAAAAAGTGGCCTGAAATTAAAATGCAAATATATGGCTTAACTTTGGCTCCAACTGAGGTTTTTGCATGCAATACCAGATTAATATACGGTTTACCTTGAAGCTTATTTTAAATCCTTTATCTGATACGTCTTTTCTTTCTTCACGATATCCTCGCGATGGGATTGGACGATGTATGAGAGTCATTTGACAGGATTTTGTGCTGGTAACTTCTCGCGCTTTCATTTTCCTACAATCTTGTAGCTTTACGTTCCTCCTGACCAACGCAAACTCTGGATAGCATCAGAGAAGCTTTACAACACCATGCTTGGTTATATATCACAAGGATGCCATAATGTTCTAAGACATAAAAAAACATAGGAAGTGTATTGATCATGCGGACTGTAATAAATTCTATCTGCCTTATAATACTTGACTTTTATCATAATGATGATTTTCAACCCTTTCACTCCCAGAGTCAAACCTTGAGTCAATAAATGTGGTTCTAACTTTTAAGTCTGTGGATGAAACCCTAGTGTGTGACCATTCAAATGAAAGCTATTGAGCAGTACTTTCATGTGATACTGTTTATTATGCTGTACAAGGTGGTTCTAACTTTTGAGTCTGTGGATGAAACCCTAGTGTGTGACCATTCAAATGAAAGCTATTGAGCAGTGACAATTTTGCAAAATGAGATTCAAGTTTGTCTTTCGCAATCCGTCTCAATCTTCCCCAATTTCAACCATCCTTGTTCCTGTTTAGTTTCTTATCACCTCTTTGGTGTTTTACTACCTTAGTGAACTGTTATTTTAAGGTTTGTTTCGATTTGAAGGGAATTTTGCAACTAACGAAGGATGCGATTCTCATCAGAATAAGAGAAGTGTTTCATTTTCTATCAGGAAGAAAAATTGCCCGGGGGGGAGGGGGGATACTTTTGTCAATTTAACCCTAACCCTAACCCCTCTAAACCGCGAAGGTTCTTAAACCCGGACCTTATTTAAGGGTAGAAAATCGAAAACTGATACACTTTTTAAGGCAAACCCGAAAAATGACACCCTATTATTTATTTATTTATTTATTTATTTACAAGGGTAGCTTTTGCAGTTCGGTAGTTCTTTAACAGACCATATCTTTTTCGTTTAGCTGGGCGTTTAAGTACTGCAATTTAACTAATACAATTTAACGGAACCCTATCTAAGAATCACAATTCCAAAAAAGATAGCCTATTTAAGGACTGAACACCTCAAAAACCATACTCTATCCCGCGACACATACCTATATAGCTTACACATGGGAGTACCCCTCCCCATCCCCACACGGGAAAAATTGATAGTCAAGACTGAAGTGTTTAGTGATGACTGTAACGTGAATTAAAATCAAACATAAGTATATGAATTACCTCTTTCCAATTTGATTTCTGTCAGCTCAATCGTGGTAGTAGAACCGTTCATGAAACATTTACTTTCATAGTTTTTTGGAGCAGGACATAATAATTCCTTACAGTTTTCGTTCGGAATCGCTGCGGTTCGCTTGAATCACATCACTAACTACCACCGATACCATCAAACCAAAGAAAGCTACCCTGAAATTGGCGTGAAAAAAATCCATCGTTGTTGGAAGATCTGAAGAAACTCTGAAGAAAGTTCTTCTTGGGGCAACAAAGTTGTTGATCGCTCAGTTTTACACTGATCGTGTTTTGATCCGAAACAGTCGAAACCAAAAAAACTACGTCCTTATGATGTTTACTGACGCTGGTCATATTTTATTGGTTCGCACACAAGAAACTGAAACCACAACGGAACATTTTTCTTTCGCTGATCTTGCAAGGAAGTGAAAGTCATCTTCTCGCCTCGCGCGCGCTGAGGGCTCGTGAGGCTCGCGCGTGGATTATCGACCTTTCGCGCCTCTTGATTCGCGCATCACACATTCTCGCATCACGCGGGGACAATATCTCGAGAGTCACGCCAACGACTAACTCGACTGGACTACGAAAATGTATGAGGAACAGTGAGCATAGTTTTGATGTTGATATCAGAACTAAAAGAGGTACAAGGCTTCAAAACATAGAGAAGCGTTGGATCTTAGGATCAGCGGAGTTAAGTCAGGGATTTAGCATAAATATTTCCAAGTTAATTCTTTTTAATCCGTCTTAATCTTCCCCAATCTTAACCATCCTTGTTCCTGTTTGGTGTTATTCGAAGGTCGAGCTTTGTTTTAAAGGAGTGCTATATTATTCATATCAAAATACAACATTTTTTATCAACTTTATTAGAAAGATTACAATGTGGAAAAACACTCGAAACTGTAACTTTGAAAAATTCTATGCCTTGACAATTTAAAAATGCGAGAACAAATTACTACTCTTCCCGAGCCGAGACCGCGAAGCCATCTAAAGAGAAACTTAAAAACTTGTCCCCAGGGTCTTTCATGATGGCTGACACACCGCCGAGAAGACCCTGGAAATGAGGTTGCAGCAAGTCTACTTCCAACACGAGGCATTGGAGTCACGTGGTACGTTTGTCTGCACCACGTGATCAACTTTCTATCGGCGAAAAATCTTGGTGGTCTACTGGGAAGAATTGTGCGTTGCTTTCTAACTGAAACAAATGAAATGATGTTAAAAAATCATGCGATATCCAATGAAACACTAGCGACTTGCGTCTAGCGTCTCTCGCGGGAGATCTTCGATAGACAATGAAAACAGCATAAGAGTGAATTCTACTTATCGAAGCGTTTATCTATGCCTTACATATTATCGCGCAATACTCGACAACATAGTGTCTAGCAATACAAACTAACGTATTATCATGCAATGCAAGACAACAAACTGTCACGCATTACAAATAAACTTATTTTCAAGCAATAGAAACGTATAGTCACGAAAATATAACAACGTATTGTCACGCAATACAAGTACAGCATACAACGTATAGTCACGCATATAACAACGTATCGTCACGTAATACAAATATACAACGTATAGTCACGCATTTTAACAACGTATTGTCACGCAATACAAGTAAATTTATAGTCGCAATACCAAGATAATGTAACGTCAATGCCAGGCCTTTGATTTCGATATACAGTGGAACTCCGTTAATACGGACACCTACGGGCCAAAAAAAACTGGCCGTAATAACGGGGTGGCCGTATTAAGGGGTTCTTTAAATAAGAAAATGACTGACTGAGCATTTGTTTGGGCCAAAATCATGTGGCCGTAATAACGAGGTGGCCGTATTAACGGGGTGGCCGTAACGTGGGGTTCCACTGTACATGATTGATGCAGTGAATAACTGACTATTTCTTCTGCTTCGTCCCCAGGCGTCGCTCCTTGTTTGAGCGCGGTGCGCGTGGGGTTGTGGGACTGCTCCCTGTTTTCCCGCTCGCAACGTGTTTTCCCGCTCGCAACGGCGCCTGGGAACGAGGCAGCTATTTCTTCATTCATGATGGGTTCGGTCCTTCAAGTACATAGTAAAACGGCTGTGATTGGGTTTCCGTTTCATCGATCACTTCTCCGAATGCACTGTCACTCTCGTAACAGTCTGAGTCTATAATGACTTCTAATCCGCTCAATCGACACTCTGATATACTGTCTGATTCACTGTCATGTAAGCCATCACGAGGTGTATCCAATTCACTGTCATGTAAGCCATCACGAGGTGTATCCGATTCACTGTCATGTAAGCCATCACGAGGTGTATCCAATTCACAGTCATGTCACTAGTTGTATCCGATTCCCTGTCATGTAAGCCATCATGAGGTATATCTGATTCAGAAGACTCGTTATTACAGGTGGTGTTAACAATCTCTAAATATTGATGTTGGTGTTCATCGCTTGAATCATTGTTGACCGTTGAATCAGATTCCAGCACCGTTTGTTCGTTTTCCTGATAATCTTCCTCTTCACAAAATGTCAGCGAAGATAACGATACCACTGACGCAGAATCACCGTCAAACTCGATTCCAACGGCCACCATTCCTTCCTCTTGTAGCGATGACGATAAACTTGATTGACACCTGTCAGTCAAATCACTCGCTCTTGTTTCATCCAGGGGACAATCCATCCCATCTAACAATTCGGGCTCGCTTCGCCTCTGGTTCTCTCGCGTTACTCTAAAATCACACTCAGGCCCGTTTGAAGCTACTGTAGCAAAGTCGTTGTTACTCGACTCAGGGAATGAATCTCTCGTTGTTGTTTCTAAGGGCGCAAACATGGCTTGGTACGTAGAGCTCGACGTTATCACGCTCGCTCGGATCAAATCTTGGTACAATGAGTAGGAGAACCTTCGTGGTACTGGATTATTCCCTACGCTACGCAAGCTCTCATATATGTTATTGTAACCATTCACACTGTGAGGCCTGGTGTTCTCCACCAGCGGCTGATAGACATCTGTATAAAGAGGTACAGCGGGAGCGGGGGTCCCGCAGGGGGTCCCGAGTGATTGACAGCTGTCATTGGCACCAGGGCGAGGCTGTTGTCAATGCCTCGTTCGTACGTTGGATTTCCTGCAAAGAATAATTACATAAATATCATAACAATTTGAAAGAGAATTGGTTTTGAGAAATATCAGAAGAAAAGCTTGTATGAGTGTGGTCCTTGAAAAGTGCTTAAGGTTACTGTAAACCTTCATGATATCTGTTTTCAAAAAGAAATAAAAGCATTTTAAAGTTCAAGTAATGATTTTCTTCCACTGTGAATTACGCTTGGGCCTGTAATTTCAAAACTAGAGGGAAATAAGAAATTCCCCGACACACTTTTGGCAGTCAACATCTGCTTAATATCATGCAATAACTGGATTTTTCGTACAGCTAAATGGAAGCGCGGGTAATTCACGTTTATGAAGACCGGTCAAATTGTGTTCAAATTGCCGTAGCGGCTACAAATTTACATTTCATTCTATAAGCTTTAAATTGATATATAGGTTTGGGTACTTTACTCTAAAACTGTGCGGCGCTTGCGAGACCTTTTGCGTAACATGGTCACGAAGGTTTACGTTAGTAAATTTAACTAGAAAAACAGGTTTTCGTACAAACCTACGCTCCTTCTTCGCATATATGTTTTATACCTGAAAAAGTAAATAAAACAAAATCAGAGGGGAGATACTCGGAGATTTGGCTCTCTATGTGAGGTTCTACTTCATGTAAGAACGAGAGAGGCTGGGAAACAAAACTAGGCACAGGGGCAGACTCGTACCCAGTCGCTATTTATCTGATTAGAAACAATTTTAGCCGAGGAAATCTGGAGCGAGATTAATTATGAGGCGCGTGGGGCGTTCTGGGAAGGGAATTTTCCTTCGACCCTTCCCATAACTCCCCGCGCGCCTCGATCTACTCTCGTATCCAATCTTCTCTCATCTCCAAAAACACATAAATAGCGACTGGGTACGAGTCTGGCACAGGGGGTCTGGACTCTGAAGGCATCATTTTACAGATAATTTTCGAAAGAGTAGATTTTAAAATGAGACATTTCCTGCATTTTGATTTCAGAGGGGTTTAATGCCACTATTGAAAGGGACTAAAAGTAACGAAGATGGTTGTTAATCGCTTTTCTACATTGTGTATACAGTATACCTTTTCAAAAAGGGGAGGGTGGATTGCAGGGCCCACGTGCGAACGGCAACGGAGTGGAGACTGGGGTGGCTCATATCGCGGTTTCGCCCTGAGTCTGCTCGTCGCCTACAATTTCCCCTTAAATCTTCCCGCCTGGATCCGCCCCTGGTCTTTAATTAAACTCTATGATTTAAAGGAGCTATGTCACAATATTTTAAGTCATTTTTGCGAAGTGCAAAATCACCTTCAAATTGAAGAAAGCCTCAAAATAATAGTTTACTAAGATAGAAAAACACCAAAGATGTGATAGCAAACCAAACAGGAACAAGGATGGTTAAGGATGGAGAAGATTAAGACCGATTACGAATAGACTGCGTAGCTGGCGGTCTTGTTGGCGCGCGAAGACCGCCAGCTACGCAGGCTAGATTACGAACGGCGAACTTGAAAAAAATTGGCCATTTTTTTCAAGATGCGCTAAGAAAACAAACTTACCGGTGCACTCTCCGGCGACCAGACGCAAACTCCCAACAACAATGAAATAGTTGAGCACACAAGACACCAGTAAGGCATCCCATAATTATAAGGATCACTTTCAGGAATAACGAAAAATTATCGTCTGAGGGGATTTCCGTTTTCTCTGTGTCGAGTTCAGCGACCGGCACAGTTGTAGGACTTTGTTGTGTTGTCGCCTGTGAAATAATTGTCGTATTTCCCTCTGTCTCGTTTTGACCTGTGTGATATCTGCTTTGATTATGTGTAATATCGGAGTTCATCTGTTTTAAGCTCAACTGGTGTGGTTTTAATGTCACTGTGGGGAAAAAAATTGGCAAAATAATTTATCAAAGTGTCCATTTATGGTAGGTAGGGAAGGGTTAAATCATAGTTAATAGAGGGAAATGGTTATGAAGCCCGGCACACTTCAAAGGAGCAAACAAAGAGGCCAAGATTTATGTTGGAAGGTCCATGACCGTGCACATCTTTTGTTTTGAGCTCACACACTATGCATGAATTACGTAATCGCAACGTTTCTATTGGTTAGTTGCTTGAACACTCGTAACCACCTATTGTATTTTGTTAGGTTTTGTGCACGGTCAACCCCCAAAATAGCGAACAAAAACATATAACAAAGAACTTTGCTGGGCTTCATAACCATTTCCCTCTATTAGCTATGGTTAAATGTACGAAGGGAGACACCTGTATACTCGGCATAAGTTTGAGTGTACTTACATGAACGGGAACCGCTAACTTTAAGTAGTAGACAAGAGTGCAGTTTATCATATGGAGGCTGGCCTCGCAATCGCATATTGAGCTGTGACTTCATCAGGCAAGTTGCTTGTAAAGAAACGATGAGACCGCTGTACCTTGAGGCATTGGAAATCAACTGTGAAATGAAAGAAAGGATGATACAAATGAATAAAAGCCCGAACATACACTGTAACAATACACGCAACATTTCGCGCAACATTTTCAGTCCACGTTGCCACACGCTACAACATTTCGCGCCAGCTCAAAATTCCACACAAGCGGAGGAGGCAAAAAAGGAGGCAGCGTGGTCGAGTGGTCAGGGCGTCGGACTTGTAATCCGGAGGTCCCGAGTTCAAGCCCTCCACGATTTGTTCTCGGTTTCCCCGAGTTCAACTCCTTTGTTGCGCTCTGTAAATAGCCAACTGGTCTGCCTCCTGCCAGTTGGGATTTTCAATCATGTTATGTTTATTTGAAATATTTGTTTCTACACACGGCCCCACAAGTTTCTAGCTTTAAACACAAACCGTGTATAAAATAAAGTTGCTTTACTTTACTTTTAACGTGCGCACAATTTTTTGTTTATTTTTCAAATTGTCCAAATTAATCTTTAATGAGCTTCAATTTAGACTGCAAAACAGTCTCTCTTTTTCTCGAGATATTGTGCGCGACGCGCAAATTGAGAGGCGCGAAGCGCTGATAATCAACGCACGAGCCTCTTCAGCGTCTCTCTCCAATCCCTCTCGTAATTTTCACGCTCGTTCCAGATCCTTTTCGGACCAGGTTCAGCCGACAGGGCTGAATAACGTCTGCGCATGCCCCAAGCGCTTGCCAGGAAACCATAGCAACAAGATAGGTAAAATGGCGGGATTTTCAAAAATACGAAACACTGCAAAGGTTTTCGCCTAGGATAAGAGTTTGCCTGTAAAGTTAAGCTTTAAAATCTTGCAGTGGATCCGCCTGTTACTGAGTGAAAACATATCTTTTGAACACCAGGGTTTTTTGTCTGAACACTCGCTGAAAAATAGCCACGAAGTGCCCCACGATGTCAGAGTCCGCGAAAATGCAGAAACGAAGCAGTAATGATATACTCAAGTTTTCTCGTATTCCACGGCATTTCATGGCGAAAAATCTTCGATGTAAACTCGTGTGTGTTCAAATTATTATTTGCGAAAGTAGGAAAAGGAAATATTCCCGTTTTGGAGCGGAAATAAAAGACATTTATCTCTCCTTGCCGTCGTGTTTCAAAACCATACAACAACACGTTCGCGCCAAAAATTTGCTATTGCTGTCACGAAATCCCGCACATGCGCAGACGTTATTCAGCCCTGTCGGTTCAGCCCGACTCTTGCGCTAAAATACGGACTGTTTTGCAGTCTAGCTTTAATTTGGATACGTGTCCAAATTAACGAGTTATTTGGACAGTTTCCTCCGCGATGTAATTTAAACCTAATAGCACTACATGCTGTCCAATTTGAAAATAATTGAATTTCAAAAAATTCCTCACACTGCCAAATTGGATTTGGACCGCCAAATTTTGGCAGGCCTCAGAATATTTTTCATCCAATTATTTCCAAATTGGACGGCATGTAGTTCTATTGCATTATGTATACTAATCCGACCACCAACGGGCTATCAAAATCTAGTCATATTAAAGGCTACGTCATGGTTGGCACGTCTCGAAAATATTGGCCAATTTTTCGCAATCCGTCTTAATCTTCTCCATCCTCAACCATCCTTGTTCCTGTTTGGTTTATTATTACCTCTTTGGTGTTTTTCTACCTTAGTAAACTATTATTTTGAGGATTTCTTCAGTTTGAAGGTGATTTTGCACTTCGCAATGACTTAAAATATTGTGACATAGCTCCTTTACGACATTGACAGCCAATGGACATTGTGAATCAGTTGAAAGATGAAAAGAACTAAGTAATACAAGTATTAGTTAAAACAGAACTAGGTGTACAGTTAACTCTCTCATAAGACAGACACCTGTATAAAATGACTTAAAATATCGTGATGTCACGAGTTCAAAATCACCTTCAAATTGAAGAAAGCCTCAAAATAATAGTTTACTAAGATAGAAAAACACCAAAGAGGTGATAATAAACCAAACAGGAACAAGGATGGTTGAGGATGGAGAAGATTAAGACGGATTGCGAACGGCGAACTTGAAAAAAAAAAGGCATTTTTTTCAAGATGCGCCAACCGTGACGTAGCTCCTTTAAATAAGAAAATGACTGACAGAACTGTAGTTTGGGACAAACGAAAGTGGTCACAAGGCGAGGTTCCACTGTAGATATATAATTTTGTGAGGCAAGAAGGCTACCAGGGGGCCATTATTTAATATCCTAGTTGCGTACCTTTTGCAGAAGCCCATCCAAAGTGGTTTCCTGGGCACCTGCAGACTGTCCTCTCTGAACCAGTCTCCACAGCCGCCTCCATCGCCCGGCCTTGTCGTAAAACGCATTGTTCTCGTCAATCTTGCAGTTCACAACGTCTTGTGACGCATGCGCGGTGCAGAGCGAGTAACGTCTTGTGTCACTGATGTTTGTGGACAGCGTGGAGACTGGGGACGTCTGACAGCGGGGAGGGTTACGTCCATTTTGAACAGCGAGGTGAAACTTGCAATCTGACAAAGGAAACGAACAGTTAAACATAAAAAAGTTTTAAACGGATTCATGTTCGCTTGGAATAGCTCAACAAGTCATATTTTATCGCCCGGCACCAGAAAAAGGACATACATGACAGAAGATTCCCATGCACGCGTCCAAAACTTGCGCCTTATATTTTTACCCCTTGCTAGAAAAATCCCTGTGGGAGACGCGGTGGCCTAATGCCTAGCGCGTTGGACTCTGGATCGAGCGGTCTGGGTTCGAGCACTGCCGGGGTCACTGTGTCGTGTTCTTGGGCAAGACACATTACCCTCACAGTGCCTCTCTCCAGCTAGGAGTATAAATGGATAACGGCGACAAAATGCTGGGGTAACCTGCGATGTACTTGCATCCCATCCAGAGGGAGTAGTAATACTCCTAGTCGCTTCATGCTATGGAAACCGGAGTTAAACGCCGGCCTGATAAGAAAATAGGTTTGTAGACAGACTTAAAGCAGCAGTCATTTTGTTTATACGCCCAGCAACAAAGCTACCGCTGGTCCCAGATATATATATATTTTTCAGTTTTTTCTTCCAGAAAGCTCCCATGACGAGTCAAAGCGCACAAAAGAAGAAAACGTATCTCTCGCCACTCCATAGAAAGATTGAGAAAGATTTAGAAAGACACGAAAAACCTGGACCAGGCTACAACAAAGCTAACACGGCTTATACAGTGGAATCGCGATTTCAAAACCCCGCTAACTCGAACCAAAAGTCGTTTCCCTTGGATTTGTTTCAGTGCAACTTTTAATACCTCCGATATTTCTCGAACCAATTTTCGTCCAAAAACGTCCGCGTTTAACCTGTGAGAGTTTGGTGACGAGGCAGCTCCTTTGAGCCTTGTTATCGTCGCGATCCGAGGCGTGCCGGGGGATTTCCGATTTTCAGCTTTTTATATTGATTACTATTCACCGTGGTAAATGAGAAACGGCTGGACCGGCTGGAATTCAGTCGTAAAAATATCAACTACAAAACACGAGACTGTGGCGAGAACACTATTGCTTGGACTTTTCACAGTGTGTTACAAAAATAAAAATGTCGATTGTTTTGTACTGCCCAGGCATGTACATGTATCATGCGGTTTTTCTGCTGTTAATAATTACAGACTCATTACACTGAAGGTTGTAAAAATGAAAAGAATAAAATCATTCATGGAACAGTGCAGACTTTCTTTCATGTTTTTTATTCTGAAAAGCGTCTGTTATAAAGGAGGTTCGTCCGCGACTCACCATGAAGATTTACCATGAAGTCAGATATGGTTTAATTATTTTCTTACCACTCGGGAAATAAGTGCATTGGTTCAAGAGATTTTCTAAATCTTCTGTCAAAGTTATGTGTGAAATTGAGACGCGAAACGGCGAGAACTTTATAGACCCGCTTTTCGTCGCTTTATGGCTCAATTTTGTCAGTGTTAGTTGAACAGAAAGAAAACCTCTGGGATCAGGGTACTAGAAAACAAGGTTAAACCGTATGAGCAGCACAATAATGAAACAAAACCAGGTTTATTTTGTGACAAAAAGTCTGCGAATTATAAACACAATGACCGGAAGTGACCGCTAAATTTATAGTTGGTCTCATATTTTGTTTTCGTTGGGGTATCGCATTCATATTATGATAAATCGTACGAATAATATCAAACAAAACTATGAACTGACTCAAGGTTAAGTTCATGATTCAGTGGGCTTTATAAAACAATCATCAGTAATCATGACAAAAAGATTTGTGTAATGTAATAAGCTGTAATGACTGCAAAACGCCTACTAACCTGAAAACGTCCCTCCGTGAATATTTCTTGTGATATTTTCGTTGTTTACACATCTTTCTTCGTGCAGTAGAAACGTTGATTTTGTAGAATTACATCGACAGTGTATTGTTCTTTCATGGTCAGAACATTCAGATTCTCCTGTATTCTGAACGTTAATCGCGCCGTGTTTGGCACAAAATTCCTTCGCTTTCTCTGGCGCTGTACAGATATTCTTGTTGTTATCAGTAACTTCAAACTCATCTATCCCGCTTGGAAAACGGTGTACTTTAACTCTCCTTGCCACAGCTCGATTGTTTACCGTAATGATATAAAGAAGGATGAATAAAACATAACCAAAATACATAGCTGTTAGCGACGAGAAAGGGACAAATCTATGTTGTACTGTGATGCCAAAAGACAACTTGATACCCGCGTGAAAACCACACGTGAAACCGGTGTGAAGTCAGTTTTTTCCACACCGGAAATGGGTTCACGCTGTGAGCTTACTGTGGTTTCTAGGGCGTCGTCCGAATGGGGGTGTGTAAACCCCCAAATCTCTTACAGTATATACCCTGTTCATGATCATTCTAGATCTTTATATTTTGGCTTACTTTGGTACCAAAAAACGTGTTCTGCGCCGATTCTGTTACCTTGGTCCCAGAGGTTTTCTTTCTTCTTTTTTTCAACTTTTCGAATTTACGGAGCCGCGAAAAGACGACAATGAGTTGCTAACTTGCTAGACTGCGAGCAGTCTCTATTTTTCGCTAAGTCCGTGAGGCGAACGCGCGATTTACGAGTGGCGCGCGCCGCGAGTTGCGTGGGTAATGAGTTGCGGACTGAGCCTCAGGCACAGACGCTCTTCAGGAAGAACATGAATTAGGGACTGTGCAATAATTACCAGGAGGGGGGGGGGGGGGGGTTGGAAAACCAGAGGGGGGGGCATAAAGTAAAATCAAAGCAAGGAGAGGGGGGGGCTCTAGGTAAAATAAGTCACTCGAGAGGGGGGGCTTAACATTTTATTTCAAGTACATATTACATTGGCGAATCCATACCTATTTATAAGGTGGGGACCGAAAAATTTTTCGGCCCTTCGGGCCTAGCTAGCCTTCACCGGACCTGAAAATAACACACATGCTCTTTTCCTTCTGCTATGGTTCTGTTGAACATTACTACGGAGGTGATGTTTGTTCCAGACGCGGATGTCCAACAATTAAACATGCTTCTTTTTGTTATAAGATTTTAATCCACAGGTGCGTGTAGAGAAAATGTAGCGTACTTGTATAAAGGTGTGTGTATACTGTGAGGGGGGGGGGGGGGGGGGGGGGGGTCGTACATAATTTCTGACTGATTAGAGGGGGGGGGCAATAACTAAATTCACTCCTATAGGAGGGGGGGTATTACCTAATATTTGGCTACATGAAGCCCATTTTCCAACCCCCCCCCCCCCCCCCCCCTCCTGATAATTATTGCACAGTCCCTTATGAAACAGGCACCTGGTTTTAGTTTTTCGCCGCGGCTGCTATTTCGCCTAGTAGAAGAACTGAAGTGCGAAAACCTCTGGGTATATGATTCATAATACATATAAACGTTTAAATGCAAAGGACCACACGACGCAGGTAAAACTATGGCAGTGTCTTTGCCGGATATCTCGTTGTGGAGATGCACGTACTAGACGTCACTCGATCGAGGTGTGAATTAAAACAATTTAAAATGCAAGGCTAGTACTACGGACACTAGTCGAAATATTGTCCGTAGTACTAGCCTTGCATTTTAAATTGTTTTTAATTCATAACACAGTCGAACCTCCACTAACGGCCACCTCTCTATAGCGGCCACCTCTCTATATGGGCCACCTCTCTATAGCAGCCACCTCTCCACAACGGCCAGGATTTTTCGTCCCAATCGTACGTCTATCCATATACTTTTCACTCTTATTGAAACTGTCCCTGCAACGGCCACCTCTCTACAACGGCCAGTTAATTCCGCTCCAGGGTGGCCGTTGTAGGATAGGTTCAACTGTACATCTATCAAACAAATAGAAAAGAAACTACATAAGTCTATAAGCAATGTTAAAAGGGCTAACCGTTATAAAAGTTTATAAAACACCTAACGTTTTCGACTATTTAGACATCTTCAGGGTGAAGATGTCTAAATAGTCGAAAACGTTAAATGTTTTTTTATAAACTTTTCGCCTTTTAACATTGTATATATATATTTTATAGCGACATAAGATTTACAACAAACGCAATAATAATAATACTACTACTCAGTTTCGCCAAAAGAGGATGATCTCAATCTCTTCAAGATTCCTGACATTCTCAGACTTCTCAGACAGAACCTGATTTATTAGCCTGTGTTCATCCGCCCACTTCCTTCAAGACACAAAAAGTCAGGAAAAGTGGGCGAATGTAAGCTGAGATTTATATACGTTTCGATACGTTCTCGTTTCCGAATTTTTGTTTCTCCTTACCATGAGAATCACTCTGCTGTTTATTGTTTATTACTGCCCCGGGGTATCTAATCGAACAAAATCGAATAAAAAACCAATCGAACACCAATCGAACGATTGGTGTTCGATTGCGTTCGGTAATCGAACATAATCGAACATCTAATTTTGTCTGAGTCCGATTATCGAACAAATCGAACCAATCGAACAAAATCGAACTCATTCGAGCAAAATCGAACGCAATCGAACCGAATCCGGTTCGATTTTGTTCGGACTGCATCTCTTGACGATTGAGTTAGATTGCGGACCGTCCGACCGTTCGATAATCGAACGTTCGATTGTGTTCGATTGCCGACCGTTCGATAATCGAACGTTCGATTGACAATTTTTTTTTGCGAGTTCGATTATGTTCGATTGCCGAACACAATCAAACGATTAGTGTTCGATTTTGTTTGATTGCCGAACGTTCGATTAGACACCCCGGGTACTGTGTGGCACCAAATTTTTGTGGGTTCTAATTTTTTGGTATCGCCGCAAAAAAATTGTCCGCAAAAATTTGCGCTACTGATCTAACGACGAAGATTACCGGTAATCCGTATTATTAACGACAGTAATAACTCGTGATAACAAAGAGTTACTAGGACAAGCAGACATATACCTTATGAAATTTTCGCGACTTGCCTATGAATAGGCTCCGCGTTGGGGATGGGGTAAAAAGAAAATGGCGTGCGAGCCGGGCAAAGCAGTTTCCTTCTTAACCCATCCCCACCGCGGAGCCTATTCATAGGCTATTCGCGACACGTAATGTGAATTAAAATTTCGCAAATTTGGAGTGGCCATATTTCGCGACACTTTAACGCGATTTTGCGAAAATTTTAAAATCTTATATATGGCTGTTTTGCTGATTTAACCCTTTCATTCCCAGAGTCAAACCTTGAGTCAATGCATAAACTCTAGTCTGTGGATGAAACCCTAGACTAGTGTGTCACCATTCAAATAAATAAAAGCTATTGAGCAGTACTGTACAGCTCCGCAAATGATCCCGGGACCGCAAATGATCCCCGACCGCAAATGACCGCAAATGATCTGTTTCGCCGAATTTTTTTATTTCTGTGTCTCCCCTTCTGAAGAGAGAAAGAACGCCAAACACTCCATTCTGGAATAGGGGACAGGAATCTAGCATAGTACACATTCTACTTGTTTATCGTTTTCCCCGATCTCCCGTCCATGAGAAAAAGTCCAGTCCTTCATTATTGATTTTCTTTACGGGAAGAAGAGAGACCCTGGGAACGAGATTTGCGCTTTCAATGGCGTCGTGCGATCCTGGTTTGTGTTTGTAGCGTCGTTTGTAGCTCGATCGACAGTCAGCTCGATCACTTTATTGACTGTTTTACTCCAGTAGAGGTAAGAAAAACGTTATAATAGCGTAGAGTAATGGTAGTGTATATAGTAACCAATACCATCTTTGTGTCCAGTTGTAGAACGAAAACATGGACGCCGCTTGAGCTTTCACTTTGAAAATACGATGGATACGGCCAACTACTCGTACTGGGAAACAACCATGTTCAAATGGCTGCATAACCATTAAGAGCATGTATTACATGATCACAGTTGTATAATATTATTATACCGTAAAGTTCCGAAAGTAACGACCCTCGTTACTTTCCCCAGCGTAGTCAATCGATAAAAATCGGTACCGATTTATCAATCGATAAATCGATAAGAATCGGTAAATTTGATTTGATTGATATCGATTGTATCGATCAATCGGTAGAAATCGATGACACACTCATTTGTTTTATCGATTTTTCTTGATTTTTTACCGATTTTTAACGTTGAAAAGATAAGATAGATAAGACACAAAACCACGTGGGGAGTCCCTGCAGGCCTGGTTGCGTTGCATTACAGCCTTCAGATTTTTGCTCTTACGAGCGTGTCTTTCAGGGATTTATTTTTCTTGTATGATATGATCAGAGGTTTTTTATAAATTGTTTTCAGCAAGGGCTGATTTTGTATTAAACTCCAATATTCAATCACTATTTGTTTAGGTTTTCTTTTAAAGAGCCGGGTGGCAGGAAGTGTGAATGTGTATATTGAAAGGTTTCGGACGGCTTGAAGTAAGTTTTGATATCCAGGAAGGATTCTTTTTTAATCTTTCACCCTTAAACACAACTGTGTCAAGGAAATGAATTTCGTTCTCTGATATTTCGGCCGTGAATTTAATAGTAGGGTGGAATTTATTAGCTTGCTCAATACATACATACATACATACATACTTTATTTAATAAAACGATCCACGTCTTTTCAATATTATTGTTGTCCCAAAGGCAGAAGACGTCATCAATGTAACGTTTCCATTCTCTTGGCTTGGTATTCAGTTTGTTGAATTAATTTTGTTCCCATAGCGGTTCCATGTGTTTGGAGACAATCCTTCTTATTGAACTGGAATGAGTTCTCTCTTAGGATTAAACCAAGCATTACCCTAAGCTGGGATCGGGGGGTTATAATAATTTTGTGGAACGATTTGACACACCGATTTTTTTTATTGATTTCTACCGATTTACGTTACCAATCGATCGATAAAAATCACTTGATTTTTATCGATTTTTACCGGTACCGATTTTTATCGATTGACTATGACAGGTACTTTCGGAATTAGCAGCCTTTGGGGCTCGCTACTTTCGGGGCGGGAGGGGGGGGGGGGGGGGGGGGGGGTGGGGGGTTGCTACTTTCGGGGAACAATATGGCATAATCTATAGCTTCCCTTGTTGTAAAGTGCCTTACTGTGATCACGTTATGACACTGCACGGAAATTATTACTTAAATACATTTGACTATTAATGGGAAAAAAATATTTATATGTATAATTTAAAAACCTTGGTCTTGCTACTTTCGGGGGGTCGCTACTGTTGGGGGGTTATTACTTTCTGAACTTTATATATGGTAATATATTATAAAATTAAAAAGAGGCCGGGGGGGGGGGGGGTGGGGGGCACTCTCATATATAAGCCGTACAGGTATGAACCGCTGTGAAGGGTATGGTTTTCAAGCAGTTTAGTTTGGGATACTGGGTATAGAAATCAGAGAGTTTTGGTCTAGAATAGGGCATCATTTCATTTACTGGGAAACTGATCAGTGGTATAAAGAATTTAGACTAGAATAGGAATTGACACTAGGACGGTATTGAAAAAGTGTTACATAAATTATTGAAATATACAAATAACTATGGTAAATTTAATGCAAATGTAATAATAGAAGGAGTTTCTGGAAAATGAGTCTGGGACAGGGTAGAGATTTTTGGTGTCTAGTCTAGAATAGGGTTGCAAAATGCGGCTGAACACGGTCTGGTATAGGGTAAGGGTTTCAGAGTCCCAGCGGCATACCCCCACCCAACATTCAAAGAGTACCCCCCCCCCCTCCCCCGGGAAAAAAATGTAACTTATTTTAATAACACAATCATGTTACTTTTCTTTGGTGTTTTAAGGTCTAATGCACCTATCAATGTTTTCCTCACCCCAAGGAAGGGAGGGCATACCCATGGGCATTTGGCATTTCCTTTTATTTATATGTCAATAGCCCCCACTGTGGAGCATCACCTAGTGGTAAATCTTTGTCAAATCCTCCCATGAGATTAAAAACAGCATATTTTATAGAGAAACATTTCCAATCTGTCGAGTCTGCCAATTATTCTTCCACCTTAGCCTCGGCGAGCCTCGGTTATTGTCACTTTGGGTCACTGCGATGAAAAATGACAATAGACAATATTCGTATTCTCACGGTTGGATTGGAACTAGACTGCAAAACAGTCCGTATTTTCGCGCGAGAGTGTCGGGCTGAACGCGGCCGAAGGATCTGGAACGAGCGTGAAATTGCGAGTGGGATTGGGGATAGACGCTATAATAACGGACTGTCGCCTTTCCATACATGAAATCCGTTCCGAATTCTGCGTTGCTGGAGAAACGCAAAATTCCCATTGGTCCGTTTTCGACGGAATCTGTCATCGGACATCATTCACGTCTCCAGGGACTAACCACAAACAGCGTCAATTTCGCAGTTCACATTACTCACTGATTTAAGTTCGCGGGAAGATGGATCAGGGATCTTGTTTCGACTTGTTAGATCAGTTCGCAAGGGAAAATCTGCATGGAATTATTCTGAAACAGGAGCAGAAAGAAGCCGTTCTGTCTCTCCTTAAAGGAAGAGATGTTTTCGCTGTACTTCCGACGGGGTTTGGAAAAAGCCTAATATACCAACTCTTTGTGTTGGCTAAATCGAGCGACGTGATGTCGACGGAAATTTCGAATACTGCTCTAGAAAAGCCAACAATAATCGTTATTAGCCCGTTAAAAAGCATTATTGAAGAACAGATCGTCTCAAATGAATTTGGTATCGCGGCTGTTGAACTGCATTTTGGAGGTGAAGTGCTGAACTCCATTAAGAGCTGCCAGTTCCAGGTTGTTTACGCCGCCGCAAATATATTTTACAAATATATTTTCCGACGAAACCCTTCCGCTTTTGAAATTCCCGAATTGCGTCTTGAAACAACACTCGCACAACCGGCAGGTATCTGAGGGAGAAGGTTCTTTAGGTTTTCTCCCTCGGACAGAGCTTGGTTTTTTAGGTGTACTCATCGAGCCAATTCGACCGTGAATTTAATTCATGGTCGAAACGAGTAAATAACACTTCACCATGTGCTCATTAGCATACGCTGAGTTATTTCTGTCCCCTTCCCGCGAAAAGTATCATGTTTTTGGTATCGAATTCGCTTTATAGGCGGAGCTGTTAAAGAATTTTTGACACCTCAGCGGAAGCATCAGACCCCCTGGTCGGAACGAATCTGTTGTATGGAAAGGGGACAGTCTCTCTTTCTCGCCTCTTACGAGGCTCGCTGTCGGCGCTTCGCGCCTCTCAAATTCGGGCGTCACGCAACAATTCGCGCGCAACAATTCGCGCGTCACGCACAATTATCTCGAGAAAGAGAGACTGTTTTGCAGTCTAGATTGGAACTAGCTTGCACAAGGCTCATTTAGGGGAATATCATTAAAAATATTTGCATTTGAAACGATTCCCCCGCATTGCCTGATTTCAAACCGAAAGGGCCTGGGCACAATCCGGACGCGCGAGAATCAAAATGGCGCCTCTCTAAGGTCTGTTTTCTCGTTCTTGCTCGTTTCTTGACAAAATGGAAAGCACTACAAGTAAAAAGACGGCAAATAAAGAAAGCCAGCCCTCAATTTCCCTCGAGGGAATTAAAACTAAGCTAATGTCTGAGAATCCATCAAAATGGAGCCAAGAATGTCTGCAGCAGTGCTTACTAAAACTTCGTAAAAAGAATAATTAATCTGAAAAAGAACCCGCTGATTTTGGATAAAATCATTCAGAAGAGAAAACCATCCATGCTACAAACACTCTTGAAATAGTAGAGGAACTTCCACCCACTAACTTAGCCATAATGACTAGATCCACTGCATGTCTTGCTACAGTAAGTGTAACAAGGAGTTCTGTTCTATCGTCAAGGAGCTTATTATGTGAATCTAATTTTTCCAAGCTTTGAACACAATCAGGATACACAATCAGATGTAAAAATGAATCAGACATGCAAAGAGAGGGTCCACAATAGGGTTTCCCAGATCCCGCTTTCCCGCCTATTTTTTCTCGTTAATCCCGCCATCCCGCCCTTATTTTCGTCGAAATCCCGATCCCGCCCAAAATTTTAAACAAGTTTCTGTGTTATTATTAAAATAAACATCACATAAAAGACTTAGGCCCCGTCCAGACTTAGGCCCAATCTCGTCCCGCGATCCTTTAGAAGCATCCAAAAGAATCGTGGGCTCTGGGGACGAGGTTAACTTTGGCCCCGTCCACACGTACCCGTTCAGTCATGACGCTCAGTTTTCGAAACGCTCCGTTTTCATCGAAAACGCATCAAAAGCTCCTCACCCACACCATCGTTTTCGAATTTTCTGACGCGCAACGAATATTTCTCATCGCGTAGAATGCCGTTCTTGAAAATCGCTGAACCCTGGAACAAAAACAGCTGGAAGTTTGTAGAAGCCCAGAGATAGTTTACGTGCAGTTGTCCTCGTAATAACATCTCTTTCAAGAGTAGTTTCTCCTTTTGTTCCTGTTATAGAAACTTAAACAAAGTTTTCGGGAGTGCAAAATCGCGTGCAACAGTTTGTAAATTTGAGAACTCATTGTTGATGTGGCAGACAGTTCGATGATCTTGGCTTCTGCGATAATATTCAGAAACAATTGTTTTGTTTGGGAGAAATTAACAGACCGCAATTTGAAAGCGTTCCAAATCTATTGTCCAAAATCCCTCTATTTTTAGTAAGGCAGTCTCGTCTGAGTTAACACTGAAGTACATTAGTTTGTTTGCTAGAGCTCACACTCCGTTATCATCTCGATCTACACTGATCTCTGAAGGTAAGTTCCTTGAAGTTATACTCGTTTTAGTGATCGCATTGCCTTTCTTAATCTTGTATTCTAGGTTTGGATTAGTTCGTTGATAAATTTAAAACAGGCTACACCTCCTTTGCTATTCATTAATTGAAACCCGACACAGCTATACACAAAGGATCCATTTGTACCAGTCTGCCTTGCGCTTGGTCAATTCATGCAGTCACGTAAAAATTGAAATCCCGTATCCCGCTACTTTTCCCCTTGCGATTCTCGCATCCCGACCCCTTAAAAACACGAAATCCAGCTCCCGCTCATAATTGAAATCATTCCCGCTCCTGTCTTTAGCTCGCATCCCGAATATCGCCACAAAAATAAGCCAAATCCCGCATCCCGCCAAACCTATTGGGGACCCTCCAAAGAGACAATTAAATTCATTCACAGTCAGTCCACACATGTCAAAGAATTCCGTTTCCCTATTCTTTAAGCAGTCATAGGTGAACTTTCATTTCTTTTAGTTTCTGTTCGAAAGAATCTTTCTCAGACTTCATTTTCTCTTGTAAGGCCTTCATTTCTTGTAGGAGCTGTTCCATTTCTAAAACCTTCTCAGATAAAGCTTTATTTTCGGAAATCAATGTTTTATTTTGCTATTGGATTGAAAGGTTTTCCTTTTCCAGTGCGCTTTTTGTTTTCTTTCTTTTTTTAACGGGCTGCTCAGTGTCTTCAGGTCTAAACAGCCTTTCCCTGGGAGCTTTCCTTTTCCCTGTTGATTTCAGCTCACCTACATGTATAGCCTCGTGATTTGCTTGTACAAGAACTCTGTGGACACAATCAACCTTTTTCTTTAGACTCTTGCTTGGAGTTAACTTCAGCATCGATTCCAATCGCGTGCAACATTTTGTAAATTTGAGAACTCATTGTTGATGTGGCAGACAGTTCGATGATCGATGATCTTGGCTTCTGCGATAATATTCAGAAACAATTGTTTTGTTTGAGAGAAATTAACAGACCGTAATTTGAAAGCGTTCCAATATTGTACAAAACCCCTCTATTTTTAGTAAGGCAGTCTCGTCTGAGTTAACACTGAAGTACATTAGTTTGTTTGCTTGAGCTCGCACTCCGTTATCATCTCGATCTACACTGATCTCTGAAGGTAAGTTCCTTGAAGTTATACTCGTTTTAGTGATCGCATTGCCTTTCTTAATCTTGTATTCTAGGTTTTGATTAGTTCGTTGATAAATTTAAAACAGGCTACACCTCCTTTGCTATTCATTAATTGAAACCCGACACAGCTATACACAAAGGATCCATTTGTACCAGTCTGCCTTGCGCTTGGTCAATTCATGCAGTCACGTAAAAATTGAAATCCCGTATCCCGCTACTTTTCCCCTTGCGATTCTCGCATCCCGACCCCTTAAAAACACGAAATCCAGCTCCCGCTCATAATTGAAATCAGTCCCGCTTCCCGCTCCTGTGTTTAACTCGCATCCCGAATATCGCCACAAAAATAAGCCAAATCCCGCATCCCGCCAAACCTATTGGGGACCCTCCAAAGAGACAATTAAATTCATTCACAGTCAGTCCACACATGTCAAAGAATTCCTTTTCCCTATTCTTTAAGCAGTCATATGTGAAACTTCTCTTATTAAGTTCAAATTTCATTTCTTTTAGTTTCTGTTCGAAATAATCTTTCTCAGACTTCATTTTCTCTTGTAAGGCCTTCATTTCTTGTAGGAGCTGTTCCATTTCTAAAACCTTCTCAGATAAAGCTTTATTTTCGGAAATCAATGTTTTATTTTGGTATTGGATTGAAAGGTTTTCCTTTTCCAGTGCGCTTTTTGTTTTCTTTCTTTTTTTAACGGGCTGCTCAGTGTCTTCAGGAATAAACAGCCTTTCCCTGGGAGCTTTCCTTTTCCCTGTTGATTTCAGCTCACCTACATGTATAGCCTCGTGATTTGCTTGTACAAGAACTCTGTGGACACAATCAACCTTTTTCTTTAGACTCTTGCTTGGAGTTAACTTCAGCATCGATTCCAATCGCGTGCAACATTTTGTAAATTTGAGAACTCATTGTTGATGTGGCAGACAGTTCGATGATCGATGATCTTGGCTTCTGCGATAATATTCAGAAACAATTGTTTTGTTTGAGAGAAATTAACAGACCGCAATTTGAAAGCGTTCCAAATCTATTGTACAAAATCCCTCTATTTTTAGTAAGGCAGTCTCGTCTGAGTTAACACTGAAGTACATTAGTTTGTTTGCTAGAGCTCGCACTCCGTTATCATCTCGATCTACACTGATCTCTGAAGGTAAGTTCCTTGAAGTTATACTCGTTTTAGTGATCGCATTGCCTTTCTTAATCTTGTATTCTAGGTTTTGATTAGTTCGTTGATAAATTTAAAACAGGCTACACCTCCTTTGCTATTCATTAATTGAAACCCGACACAGCTATACACAAAGGATCCATTTGTACCAGTCTGCCTTGCGTTTGGTCAATTCATGCAGTCACGTAAAAATTGAAATCCCGTATCCCGCTTCTTTTCCCCTTGCGATTCTCGCATCCCGACCCCTTAAAAACGAAATCCAGCTCCCGCTCATAATTGAAATCAGTCCCGCTTCCCGCTCCTGTCTTTAGCTCGCATCCCGAATATCGCCACAAAAATAAGCCAAATCCCGCATCCCGCCAAACCTATTGGGGACGCTCCAAAGAGACAATTAAATTCATTCACAGTCAGTCCACACATGTCAAAGAATTCCTTTTCCCTATTCTTTAAGCAGTCATAGGTGAAACTTCTCTTATTAAGTTCAAATTTCATTTCTTTTAGTTTAATTCTGTTCGAAAGAATCTTTCTCAGACTTCATTTTCTCTTGTAAGGCCTTCATTTCTTGTAGGAGCTGTTCCATTTCTAAAACCTTCTCAGATAAAGCTTTATTTTCGGAAATCAATGTTTTATTTTGGTATTGGATTGAAAGGTTTTCCTTTTCCAGTGCGCTTTTTGTTTTCTTCCTTTTTTTAACGGGCTGCTCAGTGTCTTCAGGTCTAAACAGCCTTTCCCTGGGAGCTTTCCTTTTCCCTGTTGATTTCAGCTCGCCTACATGTATAGCCTCGTGATTTGCTTGTACAAGAACTCTGTGGACACAATTGCTTGGAGTTAACTTCAGCATCGATTCCAATTTCTTTTGCTGTTCTTCGGAGCAAATAACATCAGGAATGTCGTCAACGGAGAGCCTCTCGCCTCTACTCCAATGAGCCGAGCAGATAACTTGCTTTGTCCACTTGACATTTTCGTTCTTCAATACAGCTTGGTATTTTCTCCTGAGATCGGGATTCACCGGCAAATTGTAATATCTAACACCCTTGGTCCGCCAGCTGTTTTGGCACAAAGCACTGGCGCAATTCCAGTGTCAAACCATGCTATATACAGACATAAATTGAAAGAACAGACCTTAGAGAACCGCCATTTTGATTCTCGCGCGTCCGGATAAATACATATTTGTGCCCAGGCCCTCTCGGTTTGAAATCAGGCAATGAGCCTCATTTGCAAGCTAGTTCCAGTCCAACCGTGAGAATACAAATAATGGTCTATTGTAGAAGACGAATAAAACAAAGATGTGATTAAAAAGTGAACAATAGCTCAACAATGAAAATCATTTGCACCTCAAAAAGTGGCATAAAAATCACCCAGGGTTGAAGTGCCACTCACCACACGGGCGAACTCGCATCGAACGACCGGTACTTTGCTAAAACAGATTGGAGACTGGTAACCAGTAATGTCAAATCTCCCGACCATGGGAAGCTCGATCCATACAGGCTGTGTATAACCGCCCTCCCCCGGTTTGGGAAAAACATTGATAGGTGCATAAGGACTTTGTTATGATGGGAGAAGATTGATCATGTAAAATCATTTCCTTAGGTGAGAAAACATTTACTGACTGTGGGAAACTACCCAGCTTAAAACAATGCACATGGGAGAGCCCCAATTTGAATGCAACCAGTGTGGAAAGTGCTGTAACAGCAAAGGAAATCTAAAGCAACATAAAATAACACACTCAGGAGAGAAACCTTTTGAATGCAACCAGTGTGGAAAGTGCTGTAAAAGCAAAGGAAATCTAAAGCAACATAAAATAACACACTCAGGAGAGAAGCCTTTTGAGTGTAACCAGTGTGGAAAGTGCTGTAACAGCAGAGGAAATCTAAAGCAACATAAATTAACACACTCAGGAGAGAAGCCTTTTGAATGCAACCAGTGTGGAAAGTGCTTTAGCAGCAAAGGAAATCTAAAGCAACATAAAATGACACACTCAGGAGAGAAGCCTTTTGAGTGCAACCAGTGTGGAAAGGGTTTTAGCCGAAAAGGAGATCTAAACACACATACAAGAATACACACAGCCGAGAGGCCTTTTGAATGCATCCAGTGTGGGAAGTGTTTTAATCAGGCAATAAGTCTAAAGATACATAAAAGGACACACACCGGTGAAAAACCTTTTGAATGTAACCAGTGTGGGAAGTGTTTTAATGATGCCGCAAATCTAAGGAAACATAAAATAACACACACTGGTGAGAAGCCTTTTGAATGCAGCCAGTGTGGGAAGTGCTTTACCCGGAAAGAATATCTGAAGCAACATAACATAACACACACAAAAGCTGAGAATCCTTTTAAGTGCAGCCAGTGTGGCAAGTGCTTTAGCAGCAAAGGAGATCTAAAGCAACATAAAATAACACACACAAAAGAGAAGCCTTTTAAGTGCAGCCAGTGTGGCGAGTGCTTTAGTTGCAAAGGAGTTCTAAAGCAACATAAAATAACTCACACAGGCGATAAGCCATTTGAATGTAACCAGTGTGGGAAGTGTTTTAATGATGCAACACATCTAAAGAGACATAAAAGAACACACACTGGTGAGAAGCCGTTTGAATGCAACCAGTGTGGAAAGTGCTTTAGCCGAAAAGGAGATGTAAAGCGACATAAAAGAACACACACTTGTGAGAAGCCATTTGAATGTAACCAGTGTGGCAAGTGCTTTCGTCAGCGAGGAAATCTAAAGCGACATAAATCCACACATGATGCAGAGAGGCCATGTACAGACGAGGGGCATGACAATTGCTTCAGTATCTGTGAACTGTTAAGCGACATTAAAAACATTAAAGAAATCAAACAGGAATGAAGCCCTTATTAACAACAGTTCACTGTACATTGTGGCGAGTACGAGTGTGTTAGTGGAGCATAAAAACCACAGATAATGTATTTGACAGTGTTCTAAAGGGTTAACCGGACACAGTGACTAGCAAAATAAAATCTTTATTCAGCCCAGCTACCAAACAGGACAAATCGGACAAACGCCATTTCATACTTTGTGGTAAAAGCATGTAGCTATTAGGGGTGGACCATTAGATCTTAGATATCCCGGGAGGGGGGGGGGGGGGGGGGGGGGGGGGTGACAATTACCCAAAAAAAATTCCTGCAAAGGAAAATTGTCTAAAAAAAATATCAGCTGACCATCAAAAAAAATTCCTGCAAGCAAACTGGAACATATGTATATATATTTTTCAAACTGGAACATATGAGAGTATGACATGCTCTCTGGTACAGTATAGTAAAATTTATGTATTTAAAACAACTTCAGATAGATTCAAATGTTGTCAAAAATTACCTGCCTAAAAAGGTCTATTATCATTGTACATGTATCAATATCTTTAAATATAATTTTACTGTTTATATTAAAGTAGAAATTTCCAAAAATATTTGTTTTGAAACAGGTTTAATATAGACCGAAGTCATCCACGCAACATTATATTGTCTGGATGTTTGAAATTTAATATGATCTCTCTCTTCTATAAATTATATAAAAGGCACATATATCCAAAACAATATATATATTAAGAAATATAAAGACAGTAAATAAATAATTTCAATATTAACATATTTTCAGCGTATACTGAAGTCTCTATAAACCTCTTTGATATTATTATGTAACCAACAAGTTAAACCGTAAATATAAATATCTGTATTAAATCTGTAATCTGTAATAGCTCTGTCATAATCTGTCAAAAAATTCATATGATGCATGATTTTAAGGTCTTTGTATACATTGTGTGGTTCCAGAAAATTTCCATACTCACCCCAAGGAAGGTCATTGGAAATTCCAAGGGGAAGGGGGTCTCAAAAGCCAATGCATGAGTGATAAACACTATCAAAGCGTCATGTTTGCTATTAAAGGGAAGACGTCATCAATTAATTAATTTCCACTAATCAGCATTTCGCGTCGATTTTTTGAGCACGGATATTCAAAACTCTGAGACATCCAGGCAATCTCTCCTTCTTCTCCCCACCCCCCAACCCCCCAAAAACCCGCAGGCTAGAAAAATACAAAATAAAGAGATGCACAGGGAAAGTAGAGAAAAAATACTGTGCACTACAAACCAAAGGTAAAAAATACCCAGAAGATGGAAAAGTAAATTCTTGCCAAAACAAGAGAAAAATGTGCTGAGAAAAATTGCCCAACCAGGATTTTAATAATTTCTCAGTAACTGTAACCTCTCTCAAAAATGGTCAGTCCCTTAGTGATGTACAGTCATGCTTTTAGAGCCTCCACAGACTAGAGAGATAGTTGTCGACAACTATTTAGTTGTCGATCATAAAAAGTTGTCGATAACAAAAAAGCCAGTGTGTGAAGCTAGTTATCGATATCGATGACGGTTGCAGTTTGCTTTACCTTTCTGTATTTTTTTGACGTTGTTTGTATAAAGCAGTCTTAGTTTTACCTTCCCCATCGTGTTTGAAATGAGACATTATATTAAAACAGGTCTTAGTGACCTGCAGTCTGCAACGACATCCGTTTTCTTTTACATGTAACAAAGTGTTATCATTTTACAAACATTATGCAAATTAGTGAGCGGATCAATCAGCGCTCCTGACCAGATCTGGACAGATTTGTCATCAGTATGGAATTTCTGACCTTCTCGCGGGACGCTGCATGCGTCGTGCGATGGAAGTCGGCTGTATTCGCAGGATAATTCTAGACCATTCTACTTGTTAGCGTTTTCCCCGATCTTCCGTCCATGAGAAACAAGTCCAGTCCTTCATATTGATTTTCTTTACGGAAATAAGAGAGACCCTGGGAACGAGTTTACGATTTCAATGGCGTCGTACGATCGTAGTTTGTGTTTGTAGCTCGATCACTTTATTGACTGTTTTACCCCAGTAGAGGTAAGAAAAACTTTATAATAACGTAGAGTACTAAACGGTAGTGTATAATTTATAGTAATCATCTTTGTGTCCAGTTGTAGAACGAAAACATGGATGCCGCTTGAGCTTTCACTAATGAAAATACGATGGATAAATCTGTTGTGTTAGCGCCCGTGTAGATAGACAGTTAGCAAAAATCTATCGACGTTGCTGGAAAGAGCACCTCAAAATTGGTAAATTGGCCAAATGTTAGATTCATATCTTGTAAAATTGCAAATATATAGTCCCGCAAAGTCGCCAAAATACTTTACAGACGTTTGTATGCTTGCATGGGGGCACAAACCCCAGCATATACAAACGTCTGTAACATTTCCCGACTTTGTACCCGGCGTGGTCAATCGAACGAATCCGAACCAAAAATCAATCGAACTCAATCGAACCCAATCGTTCGATTGTTTTGCGATTGGTTCGGCAATCGAACACAATCGAACTGGAACTTTTGGGTGAGTTCGATTACCGAACTCAATCGAACCAATCAAACAGCACCGAACCAATTGAACTGAATCGAACCAATCGATTTGAATCGATTCGATTATTTCGATTTTGTAATGTAGAACTAACTCAGCTTTGTCTAGCTGTTGTACGTTTTCGTGACAGTACCTTGAGAGCTTGCCCTCGATCTCCCCATTTCTATTTCTCACCATGAATCTTTAGTAATCTTTCACCGACACTGACGACGAAAGAGCACTCGTGATTCAGATTGCCTTTAACAACCACATCGTGGATTGTCAGTTTGAACGACATCTTGACTAGCTACTCGTGTTTGAAATTAGAGCCCACACAACTTATTTGAACGCAACGCCCTGTTTGAAACCGGTTTGGAATGTCAAAGCGCAAGCCAATGAAAAGTTCGATCAATCCAGAGTTCGATTATGTTCGATTAAAGAAGCGTTCGATTATCGAACGTTCGATTGTGTTCGATTGGCAAAATTTTTGGGTGAGTTCGATTGTGTTCGATTGCCGAACCCAATCGAAATCAATCGAACTATTGAGTTCGATTGGGTTCGATTACCGAACGTTCGATTGGCTACGCCGGGTTTGTAGAACCACTATTTTGCAAGATATCAGTCTTGGCCATTTTACTAATGTCAAGATAACTTTTTGCTGGCCGGTATATCAAATGTTAAAAAAAAAATGTGGAAAGGTTACCCTCGATGCAAGAGGTTTTTTTGCGCGAACTGCGAGCAGCAAAGCCGTATCAGTGAGCTACAACATGCTGAGTTTTCGCCGCTACGTGTTGAAATATACAAATAACTATGTCAAATTTAATGCAAATGTCGTAATAGAAAGAGTTTCTGGAAAATGAGTCTGGCATAGGGTAGAGATTTTTTGGTGTCTAGTCTAGAATATGGTTGCAAAATGCAGCTGAACATGGTCTGGTATAGGGTAAGGGTTTCAGATTCCCAGCGGCACTCCCCCACCCAAAATTTCAAAGAGTATCCCCTCCCCGGAAAAAAGAGCAACTTATTTTGCATTAATAATAACAACACAATCATGTTACTTTTCTTTGGTGTTTTAAGGTCTAATGCACCTATCAATGTTTTCCTCACCCCGAGGAAGGGAGGGCATAACCGGTGGGCATTTGACATTTCCTTTTATTAATGTCAATAGCCCCGCACTGTGGAGCATCACCTAGTGGTAAATCATTGTCAAATCCTCCCATGAGATTCAAAAGAGCATATTTTTATAGAGAAACATTTGCCAATTTGTCGAGTCTGCCATATTCTTCCACCTTAGCCTCGGCGAGCCTCGGTTTATTGTCCTCTTTGGGTCACTGCGATGAAAAATGACAATAGACAATATTCGTATTCTCACAGTTGGATTGGAACTAGCTTGCACAAGGCTCATGTAGGGGAATATCATTACAAATATTTGCATTGAAATGATTCCCCCGCATGAGCCTCGATTGTTTAAGCTAGTTCCAGTCCAACCGTGAGAATACGAATGTATTCAATATGGTCTATTGTAGAAGATATGATTAAAAAGTGAACAATAGCTCAACAATGAATATCATTTGCATCTCAAAAAGCGGCATAAAATCACCCAGGGTTGAAGTGCCACTCACCACCACACGGTCGATTGGAGACTGGTAACCAGTAATGTCAAATCTCCCGACCATGGGAAGCTCCCTGGATGTAAAATAAACTCCAGACCTCTCCGATCCATACAGGCTGTGTTTTGCCCCACCCTCCCCCGGGTTGGGAAAAAACATTGATAGGTGCATAAGGACTTTTGTTATGATGGGAGAAGATTGATCATGTAAAATTATTTCCTTAGGTGAGAAAACATTTACTGACTGTGGGGAACTACCCAGCTCAAAACTGATGAAATAATGCACATGGAGAGCCCCAATTTGAATGCAACCAGTGTGGAAAGTGCTTTAGTAACAAAGGAGATCTAAAGCAACATAAAACATGGACCCAGCAGAGAAGCCTTTTGAATGTAGCCAGTGTGGGAAATGTTTTATACATGAACTGGATCTGAAGGCTCACGAAAGAACTCACACAGGCGAGAAGCCTTTTGAGTGCAGCCAGTGTGGGAAGTGCTTTAGCCGAAAAGGAAATCTAAAGCAACATAAACTAACACACACAGGCAAGAAACCTTTTTGAATGTAACCAGTGTGGGAAGTGCTTTAAGCCGCAAAGGAGATCTAAAGCGACATAAAATAAACTCACACAGGCGAGAAACCTTTTGAATGTAATCAGTGTGGGAAGTGTTTTAATGATCCAGCAAATGTAGAGAGACATAAAAGAAGACACACTGGTGAGAAGACTTTTGAATGTAACCAGTGTGGGAAGTGCTTTAGCCGCAAAAGAGATCTAAAGCGACATAAATAACACACACAGACGAGAAGCCTTTTGAATGTAACCAGTGTGGCAAGTGCTTTAATGATGCAGCAAATGTAAAGAAAACATAAAAGAACACACACAGGCGAGAAGCCTTTTGAATGTAACCAGTGTGGGAAGTGCTTTAGCCGCAAAGGAGATCTAAAGCGACATAAAAAATAACTCACACAGGCGAGAAACCTTTTGAATGTAATCAGTGTGACAAGTGTTTTATACATGAACTGATCTGAAGGCTCACGAAAGAACACACACTGGTGAAAAAGCCTTTTGAGTGCAACCAGTGTGGAAAGTGCTTTAGCCGCAAAGGAGTTCTAAAGCAACATAAAATAACTCACACAGGCGAGAAACCTTTTTGAGTGCAACCAATGTGGGAAGTGCTTTAATAATGCAGCAAATGTAAAGAAACATAAAAGAACACACACAGGCGAGAGGCCTTTTGAATGTAACCAGTGTGGGAAGTGCTTTAATGATGCAACAACTCTAAAAGAGACACAAAACAACACACACTAGTGAGAAGCCATTTGAGTGCAGCCAGTGTGGCAAGTGCTTTGGCCGCAAAGGAGTTCTAAAGCGACATAAAATAACTCACACAGGCGAGAAACCTTTTGAATGTATCAGTGTGGGAAGTGTTTTAATGATGCAGCAAATGTAGAGAAACATAAAAGAAGACACACTGGTGAGAAGACTTTTGACTGTAACCAGTGTGGGAAGTGCTTTAGCCGCAAAGGAGATCTAAAGCGACATAAAATAACACACACAGACGAGAAGCCTTTTGAATGTAAGCAGTGTGGGAAGTGTTTTAATGATGCAACAAATGTAGAGAAACATAAAAGAGCACACACTGGCGAGAAGCCGTTTGAATGCAGCCAGTGTGGCAAGTGCTTGGCCGCAAAGGAGTTCTAAAGCAACATAAAATAACACACACAAAAGATAAGCCTTTTGAATGTAAGCAGTGTGGGAAGTGCTTTAATCATCTATCAACTCTAAAGCAACATAAGAGAACACACACCGGTGAGAAGCCTTTTGAATGTAGCCAGTGTGGTAAGTGCTTTCGTCAGCGAGGAAATCTAAAGCGACATAAATCCACACATGATGCAGAGAGGCCATGTACAGACGAGAGGCATGACAATTGCTTCAGTATCTGTGAACTGTTAAGCAACATTAAAAACATTAAGCAGGAATGAAGCCCTTATTAACAACAGTTCACTGTACACTGTGGCGAGTACGAGTGTGTTAGTGGAGCATAAAAACCACAGAGAAGGCATTAGTGTTCTAACGAGTTAACCGGACACATGCAGTGACTAGCAAAATCTTTATTCAGCCGAGCTACCAAACAGGACAAATCGGACAAACGCCATTTCATACTTTGTGGTAAAAGCATGTGGCTAAGAATGGACCATTTAAAAAAAAAAATACCTCAGAAGATGGAAAAGTAACTTCTTGCCAAAAACAGAGGTGAAAAACTTTGTGCTGAGAAAACAATTTCCCAACCAGGATTTTAATAATTTCTCAGTAACTGTGGAGGTGATCTTTATTATAACTGCAGTTTCCTTTGTTTTATAACAAAGTTTTTTGTGTGATGTTATTCCTATTGTTGCCGTCTGTAATAGTCTGGTAATGAAGATAGGTTCCCGGAGGAACTGGGGACTCCCATGTAAAGTCACGTGGGTGATCGTCTGAAATGTTGAAAGTCAACCCTAAAAGGTAATGCAATCTCGCCTTGATTAAGATATACTAAAAAAACAATCTCTCTTTTTCTCGAGATATTGTGCGAGAAGCGCCGATAATCCACGCGCGAGCCTCTCTCCCCAATCCCACTCGTAATGTTTCACGCTCATTCCAGATCCTTTTCGGGCCACGTTCAGCCCGACTCTTGCGCTAAAATACGGACTGTTTTGCAGTCTATGATTTAAGACAAAACTAGTTCCAGTCATGATTATTTTACCGGGTAACTCTAACAGTAGTCATCTTATATTTATAGTCCCTAAAAGGTGTGACGATCACCCGTCACTTTTATATCTGAAAGTATACATTGTAGATATTGACTTGTAGCAAGTGAATCCTCTTATGCAAACCTTTATTGTTACAGTTGTTAGTGTTACAGTTTCTGTTATTGTTCATTAAAGTGTTTTCGCACACCAATGTTTATGTCTAAATAAAATAACTTAAAATAAGTCTAATAAGCACTCCCTCTCCAATAAGGGCCCTCCTTGAGCTACCAAAAATAAAATTAGCGCCCCGG
>MU826904.1:79699-130699 GCA_029204205.1 Desmophyllum pertusum | reverse complement strand
GAGATATTTTGGTGAACAAGTCTCCTCCTCGCCCCCGGATTGGCTCGCTCCATGTAATCGAGATACTGGGCCCATGATCGACACACCGAAGCAGCCCGTTTCATATTTACCGTGCAGTAGGACTAAAACTTTCACTCGGAAAACGACGGGGGGGAGATGGACATAAACTTCTCTGTTCAGCTTACGAACACTCTGAGTGACTTGAATATATTTAGCAGCTTAATTTGAGGACACAAGGAACTTGTTTCATGCAAGCGTCTAATGATCACTAGGCGGGCGCAAACAGGAAAAATCTACTAATTTTTGAACTCCGGTAGCACTTACGTCTTGCTCCCACACTATTTGTTTTGGCTAGACCGCTTTGGGCCGAATATTTAAACAAGGCTTTAGGCAGGGTTTAACAAAACAGTGACCTAACTCGAATGTAAACTGGCCACCCTCAATGTGTAAACGTCGGTCATTTACAGTAAACACTAGTTTAGAAGGTGTAATAACACAGACTAAAAGAAATAATTAGCTACTAAGACTGACCGGCTTATAAGTAGTTTTTAAACAGTCAACTCTTCTCTAAGGCGGACCAGGCGGACCAGCTAGAGCTGGTCCCGGGGTGTTTCGCCTTAGAGAGAGTTGACTGTAAATCTAACTTATAAGCCGGTCAAGTCTTAGTAGCTAATTATTTCTTGTAGTCTGTGTTTATACACCTTCTAAACTAGGGTTTTACTGTAAATGCCTCGACGTTTACACATTGAGGTTGGCCCAGTTTTTCATTCGAGTTAGGTCACGGTTTTTGTTAAACCCTGCGAAGCCTTGTTTAAATATTCGGCCCAAAGCGTCTATCCAAACAAATAGTGTGGGTAGCAAGACGTAAGTGCTACCGGAGTTCAAAACTTAGTAGATTTTTCCTGTTTGCCGACTAGTGATCATGAGACGCTTGCATGAAACAAGTTCCTTGTGTCCTCAAATTTAGCTGCTAAATATATTCAAGTCACTCAGAGTGTTCGTAAGCTGAATCAGTAGAAGTTTATGTCCATCCGCGCGTCGTTTTCGCGGTGAAAGTTTTAAGGCCTACTGCACGGTAAATATGAAACGGGCTGCTTCGGTGTGCCGATCATGGGCCCAGAATCGCGATTAAATGGAGCGGAGCCAATCCGGGGCGAGGAGGAGACTTGTTCACAAAATATCTGCCGATCGATCTGATAATGCATCCTAACAGCTTGCTAGGAACTGCGAGCAGTCCCGTCTTTCTTTTGCTGATATCGAGTGCGCGAAGTCGCGACCTGTGAGCGGAAATCGAGCGCGAATTCGCGAGCGAGCGGGAGATGGGCCCCCGTGCGGAAGTGAGTCCACGAAGTGAAAACGAGCAGGAAACGTGAGTCACGAAGTGAGAAGCACGCGAAGATAGAGGGGACTGCCGGCTTTCCTCTTTCCGACGCGTGGCCAGATAAACTCCGCCCACGCAAGTCCGTAAGCAATTGAAAAATTACTTTTTAATAACAAACTCTGCCCTTTAGGTCACGACGGGGGGGGGGGCCAAAAATAAACCAGCCCCCGGGTGCGAAAGAAAGGATTCTGTTACCACACGCGACTCGTGAGTTTTTTGCGAGGGTACAATTGCACGAGAAAAATAACATTGCCTAACAAGACTCGCTTGTTTGTGTGTGAAGTTAGTCTGTTCACAGCCCTCTCTATTTTCTCAGATCGTTGTAACCGCAAGCGTGTGTGATTGAGTACGATCTTTTAAATTATGAATCAATCAACGAAACTCGGCGCTATGTGCGAAAAAGCTGTATTCATGAAGTGGAACCATCAGCACTTTGTTGTCGCCAATGTCTGAAAAGAATCCAAAGACTGGTCTTTATCCTCGTAAGCAACCTCAAGCAAAAAATGCGTTGTACCCCCCCCCCCCCCTGATTGCTCTCTCTGGCGAACAATTGATCAGATGCGGAGTAGACCTGTTGATCCGACTCTAATCAGCTCTAATGCGGAGTCGCCTCAGAATCTTTCACGTTAACTAAAACTCTGATAAAATCATCCTCTTCCGGAAGGCCGATGGGAAGAAACGTCCATTACATCCTTTCCCATGCAGCATAAGCTTCGATTGCTTGCTTCTGTTCTTCCTTTAAAACTACTTTCGTTCAAATGAAGAGGATAACGAACATTGAAAACCTTCTGCATTCCTCGCCACAAGTTGCCGACTATTGATGTCTCGCGTGCTATGAAATCTAAGCCGCTGTAGTATCAACAAAGTCGTCAAGAGGTTGTCAAGAAGTTAATACTAATCAAAAACTCATCTGACAGCGTCTATTGCTCTAATTAAACCAATCGGAATTTTCCGTTGTCTGTACAACGCGGAAATTCAAGCACGCCGTCGGAAAGAGGAAAGCCGGCAGTCCCTCTATCTTTCGCTCTTCTCACTTCGTGACTCACTTCCGCTCGGCCCATCTCCCGCTGGCTCGCGCTTCGCGCTCCAGATTTCCAGCTCACTCGCGCTTATCGCGCTTCGATATCAGAAAGAAAGAGGGACTGCTCGCAGTCTAACAGCTGCCTCCTCCCCGACAGGCTTTTCGCGAGTAGCGCGATTAAACCGGGAGCCCCGAGCGCGAAGCGGCGAGAGCGGGGGATGATGGGAAGGAGAAAAAATCGGAAAGCGAAAAGAAGTAAGTAGAAAGTAGAAAAGTAGCAACAAATAGGGATGCCGTTAGTGACGGCGTGTCCTTGAAGGAAGAGGTTAGCTGTCAATTAGTAACCTTTCTTTCTTCATGGGTCCAATGACGATTAGCTGGACATGCTTTTTTAACAAAACAAAGTAACAAATGACATAGCATTTGCATATTCTGAGGTTATTGTTCCGATATGGGTCTTCCCTCTTCGAGGACAGTGTAAATCATGCCAGTTGGTTTGCTGCAACAAAGTACCAAATGTAATGGCAGATTAGAAACAGATTATTATTCATTGATTTATGTCCGATCTCTGATGACTATAAATTAGAAACCAAACCGAAGGTTATTTGTATAAATGGTATAAATTCATTGCTGTGAAGTACTGGTAGTCACAAATGGAATGATTGGACCCCTTCGTTTGGTTGGTTTGGGTGTGTGTTGTCTAAGTGGAGAAGAGGGACTTTTTGCATTACTGTATTACACATTTTAAGCCACCAAATATTTATATTCTCTACATATATTATATATTTTATTCCCATATCATTATAAACAGTACAGATACAACATCGTTGTGTGCTGGTGAGGAGGACACAAATACTTCGCATGGTTTCACAGGAATCATTCCGTTTCATCTAGAGTGGAAAATAATAATATTGTTCAAATGATATACAACTTTATTGCATTATAAAATTATTCAAATCAAGAGAGGATGATCTAAAATACATATATTTTTTTTAAATGCTGCCCGTTTAATTCCTGAAATATATTAAAATCAGCTTCATACATTTTATACCAAGCTGAATAAAAAAGCAAAACAATTGAAGAATCGCCGCCATATATCGCCCTGTCCGGATTAAATATTGCGTGACATAACGTGACGAAGACGTGTGTTTTTGAGCTGTTTGTTTCGTTGTTTTTGTTCCTATTTTTATGGCTGTGTCACCTGGTGCCCATGCGCGGTAGGGTCCACTAAAAAGCTAATTTGCATACGAGTTTTCAGCTTCAATTTGAAAGCGATCGCCAACGTTTTTCAAATTCGGCGGGAGATTCGAGGAGATGAAGCAGTCGTGAACAAATCTACGCTAATCTTGGTAATCCGTTGCATCTGGCTCACTTCTTGATGTTAACTTATCCTTAAGAGATATCGAACTACAGTTCTATTTAGCTATTTCGGTGTTAGCTTGCTCGATTTGCGAAAAATATCCGATAGAAAGTATTACAGTGGGACTTGTACTTCAAAGAAAGAATCAAGGGCAAGAACTAGTACCATCGAAGGAACAGGCTAGAAGTTTATGGCTTTATATTCATCGCGGTTTGGAGCAACATTAAGCGCTAGTTTCTTATCACATTCAACTTTCGCTGCCCCATCTCCTTTCGCTGGAGGCGAGAAAGAAATCAATCGAGTCTTTAGAAGAAAAACAACAGCTTCAATGGCTGGCCGCTTCAGTTTACTGAATGAATTTTGCCACGGTAGTAGCGGACGTATTGAGCCTTTCATATAATTCTGAGAGCAAAATGGTGAAGAATATTATTTATTTGATAATGAATTGGATATTACAATGATGTGTTGGTCCTTTGCAAAAGCCACAGCGGATTCGAATTCGCCTTCACATTCTATTTTTTTTTCGCAGGGAAGCTCACTACAATACTGGCCGTACCGGCGCTTGTTCACGCTGCACGGTACTTTTTTATTGAACGTTATTTTACTTTTCAAATTATGAAAATTTCCAATCTGTTTGCATAAAATAGTCGCCTCTAATACAACTTTTCATTGTCTAAAGCAGCTTTTATGTTTTGAATCATAGTTTTCTAAGCGAAATAAAATGTAAACGCGATTAGCATAATTTTGTTTTGACATTTTGGCTGCCAGCGAAGGCGTACATTCTTCAATGATTGTTTGTCAAACTTATGTTAACAGGATTCAGACCATAAATAAACTGCTATGGAAAATAAATGGCAGAAATTTTATTTCTCAATATCAAAGTAAAAAAATAGGTACGCAACGCGTACATGTGTGTACTGCAAGGTTTTCCCTAGGTTGATTTATCATTTGGAAGTGGTAAATGTCTTTGTAACTAAATATGATTTACTCAAAATACACTAGCCAGCTTGGAAAGGATGGTGGGGATAGAAGGGAAGAAACTGGGAAGGGTGTATAAAAATAAAATTCACATCATAACAAACTGTGTTAATTTTACTTGCCAGATAAATTTATTATTTATCTAATCTTGATAAATATGAAGAATGTAATTTACAGAAACAGAGTTGTAAGACTTGAGGAATGTGAATTGAACTGTATTGATAATTGTTTTTTTTTCCAAAACATGATCAGTTATGTTAAGCTTGAAGAAAAAAGTATCAATTCATTATTTTGAGATAGTGACTGACTTCACAAGCCAAGTTAAAACCAAAAAAGAACAAAGTAATGTTAAATTAAAGTGTGGAGACTACTTGATCAGAGGGACTCCAACATTGGCGTTTCCATACTGGAGCTCTATAAATTTGTGTGGAACATTTTGGACAAATAACTCGAGTACGGAATACCGCACAGACCTGAGACTTGGACTGATTCCTTATTTATTCATTATCTATGACATGTCAATTCCTTGACTTCATTCATTGAACGGTTTTATTTATTTTATTTATGGCGTGACAGTGAAAACCGAGAATAGGAAGGTGCCCAGTCTCTTTGGCATATTCCGAAACTGCGGAGTTCTGAGTACCTGCAAGCTGCATGTCTCTGTCGTGTTCCTTTATTCTTTCACGCATCGATATCGCTGTTTCACCGATATATACTTTGCCGCATTCACATGGAATCTTATAGACAACACCGTCTCGTCTCGTTCTCGCGAGTCTCGTCTCGTTTCTCGCGAGACGCGTCTTGTTTCTCGCGAGAGTCAATGAGCCGGCATATACTCGGAAGTGACACCTCGCGTGTCAATGGCGTATGTGTCAAATGTTTTATCTACGATCCGTTGCCAAATCGATGGGACCGAAGGTCCAATGTATAAACAAGCAATAATGTTCATGTAGTTAAGGCAAGTACAGAAAACGATCCGCTAATGGCGTAACTTATCGAAGGCTTGATTCATTACGATCGTATCCAGAGGTTAAATACTACACACTGGCTTTTGTAATTAAATATGAAAAATCTTGCAACAGAAATTTCAGAGCGGAATTTCTAACAAACGGGGAACAAATATTCTAGCTGTCCTGCGCTTTGAAACCCCTTTCGATAGAGATGTTTTTCGATTCGATCCGTTTAGTAATTTTCGAGAAACGACTTTCGAGCGTGTGAGATCGAATACAAGGCATTGCGTTACGTAGAAAATTGAGACGACCCCGAAGTTTCAATTGACCAAATTTTGACAGCTCAAACAGCTGGAAACGGCGGGGGTTTTGAGGGGCGGCATTCAAAATTCTGAGACATAAGTGCAAGCTGTCTTTCCCCGCTCTTTCTATTTTCCCTCCAAAAACGCCAAGAGAGCTTGCTCGCAGGCTAGATTTATCGCGTAACTTATCGAAGGCTTGATTCATTGCGTATCGTATCAAAGGCTAGATCATTGCATCTTTCCGAAGGCTTGATTCATTGTGATCGATGTATGTATGCATGTATTGTATCAAAGGTTAGATTTATCGCGTATCTTATTGAAGGCTTGAAACATTGCGATCGTATCGAAGGTTAGATTTATCCCGTATTTTATCAAAGGCTTGAATTGATTCATTTTGATCGCATCGAACGCTAGATTTATTGGGTATCCTATCGAAGGCTTGATTCATTAGTTTTTATCCATTATACTTTGTAAAGCGCTTAGAACAGCGATGAATAAGCGCTATATAAATTAGTTATTATTATTATTCATTGCGATCGCGTAGAAGGGAGGATTTCGTATCGAAGGCTGATCTATTGCGCATTTTATCGAAGGCTTGGTTCATTGCTATTGTATCGACTTGATTTACATTATTGTGTATGGTATCGAAGCGCCGGCCATTAAAATCGGAAACCGTGGTTTGTTATTGATTTGATCGATTGTTTGTGGTTTGTTTATCGATTTGATGTTAACAATAGAGCATTGTTAACATTTCTTTTGTTAACATTTCTTTTGTTTACAATTTTACGGTATAAGTGCATAGTGTTGACTGCGCAAGGGCAGTACACACAAAAATGTATTGGTTGATGTATGAATAAGCTTATTTCAACGACAATTTTAATTACTCTGAAATCATGACGCTAAAAATAATGCTATTGGAAAGTCCATTGATAGAACTCTAGTGTCTTCACCTTAGTGTACAGGTGCTCCACGAAAAATCATTTTACTCTTCTATCATTCATTTCGTTTCTGACGTCTACTTATAGATTATACGTTCGTCCCAGTCTTGTTTTAATACCGACTTACAATGACTTTGCATGTCTCAATGATGATAACATAAAATGCCACTGAATAAAAAATACTAAGGCACAGCCATTCATTTTCATCAATAGTCTTAGCAACCAACTGATGACACTGACCTCCGAGAGCAACAAGAGTACCGAAGAATATAGTGTTGTTCCTTTGGATGGCAATTTAGTTGATAAAGTATAGCTGATCTCTTTCGAGCTTAACGAATCATTGGCATCTTCCTTTGGTCTCATTAATACTGAGCTAGCAGGTGAAAGGCCTGAAGGCCCTCACTATAACGAGAGAATTAAGCGATCTACCTGATAAACGAGAACGAGTTCTAAAAGTGAAAAGTATGTTATTGAATTTTACTAATTACTGAGAAAATGGTGGATCTGCTTTTTTAAAAATGATTTTATTTTCACTTGAAAAAAATATTTTTAAAAATGATTTAATTTTCACTTGAGGATGATGTTAAAGGTGAAACTTCAACGTAACAGCACTGACCTTGAACTGCAACAGAGCACTGCTTCGAACTACTGTCATTTATTCCCATGCAAGCAAAAGTGACCACCGCAAAGTCAATCAGCGAAGAACAATTTCCACAGAAAGGTGTATCTTTCACACACGAAATATACCATGCTCGTATTATTTTGGCCGTTGTTCAATATTTATATCCAAAGCCCACTGTCCCTTCAAGATAAGTGATATATGACATGTCAAAAATGATAAAAAGGAAATGAAATTGGAAATGTGTATTTCTTATTGGATGCATGGCATGAACAGTATTTGCGTTCAATAACTTTCCGTAATGTAAAATAGCAAGTCTGACAACTTAATATATTTAATCTATTGTTCTAATAAAGGAATATTGATAAACCATTCTCAAACTCATTAATAATTCATGAGCTAATTAACCTATGAGAAGCCACGCATTTCGTCACGTGTATGAGGTTTGATACCCGGTGAAGACCATGTGGCGGGAACGTTTGTCACGTGCATGATTCTGGATATCCAATTAAATGACAGATGAAGATCACTAGTGATGTTCATATCCAATTTTATTGGATATCAAGATTCCTGCGGCATTTATATGACTTGGACTTAAACTAAATAATTACCATGGAAGCATTTTTCAAAGAAAAAAAGAATTCAATGTTTTACCAGCTGGAGTCGAACCTGTGACCTTCCGCACAGCAGTCGGACGCTCTACCATTGAGCTACAAGATACTTGAATGACTTAGGGCATTAAAGTAGATTATCATCATGCTCGAAATGCAAAATAACACATTTTCACTCATTTACATTTGACTTCATGATCATGTTTCCCCAACGGATTTAGAAACTGTTAATTAGAAGTGCAAAACAATATCTCATTACTACTAGTAATACGTGACTCGCATGGGTCCTCGCGAATCTGTGATGGGGATTAATTATTGTTGGGGTGTGAGGGTAATAACCAGGCTTTAGAGATCGACTGGAGCTCGCTGGTCTCCCGACATCTTCCCTTTTATACTGTTGACGGTCTTCTTTTCTCGACGAACGACTGCCCAGTGGACGAGTAACTTGCGTGACACCTGCTTAGAATATGTCCTGGATTTCCGACAACAGATTTGCATCAATTATTATTATTTCATGCAAAGAACATTTCCTTTTCTTATTAAGGAAACATTTGAAAACATATTTCCTTTTTTCAACGCCGTGAATAAGCCGCGAATATATTTTTTACTGTGAAGTCTGTGAAGCATATCGAATCGAATTGAAAGCCGTGTTCTCAGATGTCAAACCGGTAAATGTACAATGTTGATCGTACTTTGAGAAATTCTTGAGTCGTCGTTCATGTTCCTGTTCTTGATACAGGATTTAATAAAGCCGGTTTTTTTTTGTTCTAAATTCTCCGCACTATTAACGTCCAACAAAGTCACTTCCCATATAAATTCGGTCGATAATTCGATCGATAAACAAACTTGGAGTAATTCTTGCGGCTCCTGTTTCTACAGTTACGTCTACACAGATTACGTCGAAGTCAATGTTTATTAAACAAAGAAAAGGGGGGAAAAAAAAAAAGAGAGAACGGCCCGGATTCGAACCTAAATAAAAAAAAAAATTAAAAAAAGGACGCTTTAGGATTTGAACTGTCGCCCTCAATCCTGAAGATCAGATTTAAAAGTTAGCGCCTTAAGCCATTAGGCCACGAGCGCGTGTGACGTCATGACATCCCCAACTCCACAAACAAACAATTAAATAAATAAATAAATAAATAAATATGACCGTAAAGGCCACACGAGAATTGCTCTCGCGTGAGCTCTTGGGGGACAGAATTATAAACCCCGCTACGCGAGGCCTTCGGCCTCGCTTCGCGAGGAACTATTCAGAGCTTACGTTTGGTAACCGTAAATTAAGAACTGGAAAAACAATGCGGGTCAACTACTACTAATTAGTGCTTTCTTTTTAAAGCATTTGTTTGAAGAAGCTATTTCAAAAACTCGTGCTTCGTGTTTCATCCACGATTTCCACACACTCGAAAACAATAAAAGCACTCGGCCTACGGCCTCGTGCTTTCATCTGTTTTCTCGTGTTTGGGAAATCGTGATGAAACACTCGCACTCGTTTTTGAAATAGTACCTCATATTGCATATTGATATGTGATAAACTTATGTTATTTTTGTTCAAATTCATACAAGAACAGGCGGGTATAAAGTCAAAGTCACGGATATCATTGAAGATATAAAAGACAGTAGTAGTCATAGCAGTCATTTATATCAAGGCATGTGAAAACAAGGCCATTACTTAAGCGCGAGCTCTGCTTGAAATTCTCGGTTATTTCAGTGTCGATAGTGTGAGAACAACATAAAACAGACAACTGTGTTGGATAAATATGGCCACGGTTGTGGCAGGTTTAATAAAAATCAAAAGCTAACAGAATCACAACACAGCGGATATATGTAAACGATTAAACCTATTGAATAAAAATGGGGGCGACAAAAATACGCCACAAGCCACACAACTGTGGCTGAAGCCCCACAAGAAAAGCAAAGCTCGCGTTTTAAACTGGCAGGCATAAACGATTCTTGGTAACTATCACACTACGAAGAAAATTAAAGGAAAATAAAATGACGACAATGAAACGCACCCCTTGTCTGAACAGTTGCATTGAGCGTCCGGAAATCGAAAACTAAAGTTACACATCCCGATAAATGGGTGACAAGAGATTATGAACATGGCCTGTATTGACAGCAACATAGCAGCACCTGTCTGACCCATATTTGCTATACAACATAACTTTTGGCTTTTGGTGTCCGTCAAGTATTTAGTAGCAGCCCAATGACTGACCTACTCAACAGGCACAACAGCAAAATTAATATTCAACCTTGAATATTCATTAACCCTTCTGATGACGTAATTAGCATTATATAAGACTTAAGTAATTATGCATGGGTGTCATTTGCGCTAAGTCCTAAACTGACAAGTCATGGAATGACGACTCCGGCGCCAGCAGCAGCGCGTCCGGCCAACCTGTCTCGGGACGAATTTTCAAACGGTTATTCAGCCAACTCAACCTGTTGCAGAAGCGGGGCAATAAAACGTCACAATCTACTGACTGCGAATGAAGTGGGAGCGTCATCGGCTATGGGAAGTGAAACTGGACATTTCACAGAAGAACTCGGAATCTGGGTTCTGGCTGTTCGGTTAAAACTAGAGGTATTTATTCATTTCGTGGTCGTTGAAATTGGTTCTTGTGTCTGTTCGAAGTAGACATTTTTTGGTGGACGTTTGTTGGCGGTCCACGTGTTCGTTAAGTGTATTCTGGTTTCGCCTGTTATTTTCTCGTGCCATGTGTGCCGAAGTGAGATTTTTGGTTTCTGGCGCTGGCGGACAAATTATATTACCCAAGTTGTTTTGCTGCACCGGCCTTTTGCGTTTGTTTTGCATGCAGACTTGTTTGTGACAAGCCAGTGTTTGGTGAATACTTGTGCAGCATCTTCGCAAGACAGCGAAGTGGTTTTTCTAAGCGGTATGTGCTGACACTGCTGAGAATTTATATTCGTGTCAGGTCAGTGATATAGCTTCTGGCTTGAATGGTAGTCTGCGGAGTGTCACCTGACAAGCCAGAGAAGGTGGTTTGTGGAATTGCTATTTATCGGAATTTTGTTGTACAAGTCAGTGAAGTGGTTTGTGAATTGTTATCTTTGTTTGTACAAGCCAGCGAAGTGGTTTGTGAATTGTTATCTTTGTTTGTGTACAAGCCAGTGAAGTGGTTTGTGAATTGTTATCTTTGTTTGTACAAGCCAGTGAAGTGGTTTGTGAATTGTTATCTTTGTTTGTACAAGCCAGCGAAGTGGTTTGTGAATTGTTATCTTTGTTTGTACAAGCCAGTGAAGTGGTTTGTGAATTGTTATCTTTGTTGTACAAGCAGCGAAGTGGTTTGTGAATTGTTATCTTTGTTTGTACAAGCCAGTGATGTGGTTTGTGAATTTGACAAGCCAGTGAAGTGGTTTGTGAATTGTTATCTTTGTTTGTACAAGCCAGTGAAGAGGTTTTGTGAATTTAACAAGTCCAGTGAAGTGGTTTGTGAATTGTCAGAGCTTTCTTTTACAAGCCAGTGAAGTAGTTTGCGAATAATAATTTAAATGTGGGAGTTGTCAAGCCAGTGAAGTGGTTTGTGCGCGATAATTAATGGAGATATATTCGTGCCAAGCCAGCGAAGTGGCTTCTGGGCTGAATAGATCCGCGACGTATCTTGACAAACCAGTGGAGTGGTGGGAGATTTGTTTGTGACCGCAAGCCAGTAAAGTTGTTTCTGAGTGGTAATTTCATAAAGAGTTATTCGTCGGGGCTAAATTAGCCGGCGAAGTGTTTTGTGCTCAGAATTAAACGGCGAAGCATCGTGATAGACCTGTGAAGTGGTCGTGTTGTGGGTAGCCAGTGGAGTTTTCTGGCGGCCGGGATAGTGAATTTTTTTCTGGGTGTTATTTGAGTGACTTCTCGTGATTTTTATTTGTGACAAACCTGTGAAGTGGTCTGTGAATGTTTTGAGTTCAGGGCTACTGAATTTTACTCTGTCATTTTGCGTCAGGGCCAACATTTGCTAGCACACTTTTGTAAACTTGTGGCGCGTAAAGAGGAAGCCGTGGTGGCCAAGATGATTGGGAAAACGTTTGTAGGATCAGCCGGGACCTAGTAGACGCGTGTCCTACGTTGGCCGAACGCGCAGGGCGCCATATCATACTCAAGATGGGAAAACCGCGCCCCGTCGTTAGATGTTGGGTGCGTGGTCATTGTTCTGTCTTTTGGGATTTTCCTTTGTTATTCCCCTTTTGTTGATTTTCATGTCCCTTAGCCCTTCATAAAGTGTTTCTCAAGTCGTCTTGAAGTGGAGGTTCAGGGACTGGTGAGGGAGGTTAAATGGGTGCTTTTGACGAGTTTCTGAACTCGGAGGAAGTGACTAATCCTGTGAGTGTTGAGGATATTGATCGAGTTGTTTTCAGCAAGGAGGTCTGGTATTCGGTCTGAGGAATGAGTGTGGGTTTAGGTTAAGGATTGGTATAAGTTAAGGAATGGGTGTGGTTATGATTGGGGATTGGAAATATATAGGGAACGTCTGACTTTACTGGCGCGAGTCTGGGTGGCTATTCCATATCTTAATGCTAATGAGTAAACAGGAGGGATAATGTTACTATTCAAACGCCTTGAATATTCATTAACCCTTCTGATGACGTCATTAGCATTATATAAGACTCAAGTAATTATGCATGGGTGTCATTTGCGCTAAGTCCTAAACTGTCAAGTCACCCCGCCCTCCCCACCCCTCTTGTTTGCTTTATTGGCACTCTCAGTCTACCAGACGAGTTTGCTCGTCTGGGGTGGCTATTCCATATCTTAATGCTAATGAGTAAACAGGAGGGATAATGTACGATTTGTAATTAACAGCTAAAAATGCCTGTAGTTAAAAAAGGTGCTGAAACCCACAAAGTAGCAGCCCAACTGCCTGACCTTAGCAGGCTCAACACATATGTCAAACTTTAAATGCGTCGGATTTCCAACGACCAAGAGCACAGATTTGCGCATCAAATCCTGATCGGCAGCCAAACGCTTTACTAACTTCGTCGCATCCCCGACAGATGCATATTTGACTGTAGAGCAATAATCAGGAATAAAGTCATTAACGGAAGATCCTTTGGGATGAGATAAATGGTGTATTAATCGAAACTCTGATGGATCTTTTTTGGGAACAATACCAGTGGGGAGCAACGAAAATTGGGAAAGGGCGGAGTTGTGAAAGGGCCAACAATTCTTCCCGCATCGCATGCATTCCTTGCGTAACTTAGCACTAGTTATGTCTGGTTGATGCACAGCACTTTTAGATTAGGAGATTCAAACGCGAACCGCTCACCAACAAAATGAATGCGAAAACCGTAACGAAAACCATCAACAAGAAATTGTGTTAAAATTAGGTCATATTCATATCCATGAAGTAAAAATTCAAGCCGATCCACTCTTACTGGCGTGACTGGCTTGCTGTGCAGAACCCCAAGACTTGAGTACCGTCGCGAAGCGGGTTTTGGTAGACGGAGCTGTGCATTGCCCTCCCGGGTGTTTTCCACGACATTTAAAACACAAGTGTTTCAAATTGGCAACCCGAGCAGTGTTTTCCGGCTTGAAAGGCCCAGCACGTCCCTTTAGGGAAGAATTGGGAACGAAAAAGCGGTTTGTTGGTGGGCGGTTGCGGTTGTGTTTTGCGAAAAGTATTTGACGCCCGTGACCATAATTCCCAATGAATTTGATCCCAAGGAAACTGATCTGGCGCCGATTGCCTGAGGTAGCGAAATTGTTCATCGTATCAAAGCCAATCGGCCGCCTTTAAAGCCAGATCCCGAACCACGTCGCAGTATTTCATCAATTGTGGTGTTTGATTGGTAAATCTCTCCGCATAAACAGAAACGAAAGTGGTAAATGCAGAGAGCCACTGGGAAATATTGTGAATTCGCTTGGAAACGTGACAACGGCTCAAGCGTTAGTTGGGGTTAGCCTGCGAGCAAGCTACAATAGGCTAGCAGGCTAGTTGGGGTTTGTTTAGACTTTCGGTCGCTCGCTTTTAAGAAGTCGACTTTTTTTTCGATGATCCGACTGATGGTGACATAGATAACGAGTATTTTCCCTCATTTTGAGGAGAAGAGGATAATAACGTTCCAAAATCGATATATTCGTTCGCCCAAATTTTCGCTTTAATTTTGGGACTAACCCTAGAGGTTTAGAGCGACTGAAACACTCGTAACGGAGTTTGTGGTTTGGGATCATTAAGACCTGTGTTAACTAAGTTAAAATAGGGTTAACGCCCCCTGTACCTGACTGGACTGAGAGTCCATGTCCAAAGTGAGGTCGGCGACATCAGCGTCGACAGCCTTGTCAACAGGTCCAGCGGTGTCTTGGGAAACAACTTGCTGGTTGGCGTTTGCGCCGAGGATAGTAGCGAGGTTGTCTGCAGATAATGCCGTCTTAATAGCCTGTGATATTACGGCAGAAATGGTGGAGGTAATGGCACCAACATCCACGGACACTGTGCCTTGAGATGGACGTGTTTCATCCGTTGGAGCCCGCTCATTTGACGTATCAAGCCCAGCGGGCACCACCGGTACCTCAGGTTGTACTCGAGCTCTGTTTCGCTCTTCTTGTTGGGGCGAATGGCTTTAGACTTCGGAAGCTTTAGCCGCTGGACGTTTTCTTGGAGGCATTACTACAACAGACAATAAGCTACTGAAACTGGCAACATGACATAGTGACAGACAATTCGAATAGTTTTGAAGAAACAATAGAAAGCACGAACATGACCCGCCAGACATTGTTGTCTGGAAAAATGAGGGGCGTACGTGGGAGAGGCAGTTCAAGATGAATACAGCGTGGCCAAGCAAATCAAATCGAGAATTATTAAAATTACTCGATAAATAATGGAGCAGTTCAAATATAAAGAATGCCAAGTTTCCATATAAACAATAAAGTGCATAATCACTATTACCGAGTGCATTGGACACCCCCCCCCCCCCCCCCCCAAAAAAAGGGGGCGGACAAAAGGGTTGTACACTCAAATGGTAAAGCGAAAACACAAAATAAACATGACCAAAGCCGTAATAGACCCGGGGGGGGGGGGGTGGGGTACTCCCTATAATGGACTATACGGGGAGGCTCCGCCCGAAAGGGGTCCTTTTTTAGGCTCGAGGTATGTGAAAGGGTAGGGATTTCACGAGTTGAAGTATATGAAAGGGTAGGGATTTCACGAGTTGGAAGTATATGAAAGGGTAGGGATTTCACGAGTAAATGATATTATTGTTTGGTTAACATCTCTACTGGTAATGCTTGATGATTTCTGGTAATATATATTGTTCATTAAGTTCATTACAAGGGTATAGAAAAGGGATGCAGTGCTTCTACTGTACAGTGCTTTCTATGGAAGGTATATGAAAGGGGTACCATTTTCTATGGAAGGTATATGAAAGGGGTACCTTTTCTGTGAAAAATGGTATATGAAAGGGTAAGGGGTTGGACCTCTGGGCGGAGCCTCCCCGTATAAAACTTTTTTGAGTACCCCCCCGGGTAATAGACACGATATGTAAACCGTGTTTGAACCATCAATAAACACGATGTGTATACCGTGTTGAACAATGTAACAAGCCTGCATGTGTATGGGAAATTCCCAACAACACTTGAACAAATACAAGGCTGTATAAACAAACAGAACAATCGGCTTGGCAAGGAGCAATAATAATGAACTGGCAAATTAATGATAAAAACGTACTGCTGTGTGAAGCAAAGAACCGTGAAAGTCAACGAGCTGAGAAAGCTCGCATACATCTAAGAAACTGCCCCTCTCAAACTGCGAAAATATTTATAATGCCCCAAGTTGTTTAAATGGACACCATCACGAGCAAGAAACACGGGATTTGCAATGCCAAAACCCGCTATGACGCCAGTATAACACAAGGAATTGGTTCTAAAACCACCTTGAGATATTTGGTCAACAAATTGACCTGTTTGTTAAAAGAAGGCGCATCCTGCCTATAAATTGTTTGGCAAACACAAATTACTTCTACTCCGTATGACTCGTATAGCAAGCGAGACAGATCCTCGATTGCCGAGCCAGTTTCAACGGCCGAAGTGGTGGTAAGATCATTAGTACCCAATTGGAGGATCACCACGTTGGGAGCGAACTCCTTAACTATATCTAGATCGTATTTGCGAGTTTTCAAAACCGTTCTTCCTCCAATCCCATGCCATCTGATGAGCAGATCGCCTTGCAAGCTTAAATTGCTTGCGATTTGCGTATTAAAATTGCGAAGACGAAAATCATGCAAACGACGAATAAAAGAGTGACCAAGAATTAAAATACGTATTGGCGCCATGAATAAAGAGAACAAAGAATTGAAATGAGGTACTTGCCTGAAAATTGTAAGACACAACAAGGATTTAGCTCGCGATTTGTCTGATCTGATGGCGAGGGAAAGAAGGAAGAATAGCACGGGCAATGAACCCTATATACTAGCTTAAACACCGCCCTTTAACCTCATTGGCTAGATTTACATAACGTGGTACAACCTGACCCAACGGATTATCACGTGAGCACCATGCCTTGACATAAATTACATTATGTCTGGCCATAATGTCTGGTTATTTCCGTACAATAAAGTTATAATTTTTAGTCATTGATCTTTAAATATTTTAACAATAGTTATGTTCCTCGACTCCTTTACCAAAATCCTTCATGCTCTCGTGTTCATTGCTTATTTGGTCTTTGCGTAAACCTTCAGAACAAATTTCTATATTTGGTGTTGTTTTCTTTGTATCGAGTCTCGTTTGGGAATTGTCGAGAATTAAGAGAACAGTTAACAGTTTTGTCCTGAAAAGCGTCCAATCCCTCAACCGCTCTTCTCGCTTATAGCTTAGTAAACGACTTGATGTCATTTTAAAAGAAGTCTCAAATAATTAATGTTAAAAAAATACGGTTTTCTTTGAATTTTTTCTTTGAATTTTACTGGTTGCAAGGTTGTTATCGATGCTTTAAGCTGCCAGCCTCTAGACATTCATGTACGTGAATATATTTTTGAGGCATTTTTCTTCATTTAAGGTATCAGTATACCCCAAATGACCATCATGCGTTGGCGCTGTTTTACGGTCGGAGGTTTAACAAAAAACCCCAATAAAGTATATATTTCCTGAAAGCTTAAGAATTGTAGATTACGAATATGTATTCATTTAAGTAAAAAGATTAACGTGTTTCGAATATAGCGCTCAATTTCAAAAGTATATTGGTCCACAAATCGAGTTCGTTTTCCGGCCGGAAATTGAACGGGAAAAAGCGAAAACATCGCTACGTATTCTTGACACCTTTCTCTAAAAAAACTGTGTCGGGGAATTTTGATTACTTGTCTGGTTAGCTTTTAACACACAGTTTAAACTTTGAGGGTTGACAAAACATGCATTCTCTGTACGAAAATACTCATAACTTCGAAGGAGGGAAAAATTAAACTCCCCGACACAGTTTTTTTGTCAGACTATTTGGAGAACATTCTCTCCAAATTACAGCGAAAAAGGTTGGAAATTCGTTGCAAACGAACTTGAAACGTGCGCTTCATTCGCTGAATGTTTAGTTTCGAGAAACAGGGGAAAACATGTTTTTGGGGCGTTCTTCCGGTCTGATGAGATTAAATACACAAGACTCGTGAAAATAATTATGCGTTGATCGATAAAGAGAAGGCTCGTCTTTACTTTAATTAACCAGAGTACGTATCGAATACAAATGAACCTGCAAATGCGCGCTTCTTATGGCTAGAGAAGAAAGTTCTCCTCTCACGCGATCGTGCTACAAAGTAAATTAAGAGTTTTATGGCTTCAGTTTTCCCTCATTTAGCTTCACTGGTGGGGATATTCGCCCACATGGATATGCAACCGCGAGCGATTTTCAGTTGTCCTAATCAGTGATGCGATCCGGTGTCATTTGAGACCTGGTTGAGACGAGTGCTTCGGCTCAATTCTTACCGAACAATTTCCCATTTCCGGTATATTCTTACTTGAAAACGCGGACACAGTCTCTTAATATGTTTCTATGAACATGAACATTGCAAGATGCGGCTTTCGAATTTCGGGTGAATCTACAAACATGTCGGCCCTCGTGGTTACGTGACTTTTTATACGTACATGTTGACAAACTGTTGACGGCTCTCGATTAGAAATAATTAATGGCGAGAATCGTTTTTTCTTCATAACTTTCTTTAGAAGCAATCTTTTTTCGTGAAACTTTTTTGGAAATGAAAGGTCTTGATGTAATCTATCTGAAGATAACAAAAGTAAAATCTTGCAAAATGGTCAAATTTGGGGTATACTGATACCTTAACATGCGGCATAGAAATTCTGGCGTGTGCACCAAAAATTATGAACAATACACGCCATTTGATTGGTCAAAGTGGAGGCTTGCGCACGCAAGGTTCCCTCGATATAATTTTCAGCACCAAAAGGAAGTAAATAACCGAGAAGAGCGGTCGAGGGACAGGACTAGGATAGAATATTTAAGAAATGAGAAATTGTGGCAGGCTATTTAAACACGCGCGCGATTTTCTGAGTGCTATGGTAAGCAAGAAGCACCTTTCACTAACAGATAATTGCTCCATAATTCTATCAAAACCTCGAAAGAAATCTGTGGACAGTAAGGAAAGAAGTAAAAGCAAGTAAGCAACTGCCCACCAGAGGGACCCAATCTAAGGGTGTGTACCCCCTGCTGCCTGTACCCATTGGAGGTAGGGGGATCTGTACTCCTGTCCTACACCTATGTAGATGGATCTTTTTATTATTGCGTTCGAGGAAGGAGAACGCATCCTAATCTGACGTGTCGTCGACCTGTGTACATGTACACCCAGGAAATTTTGAGATTTCATGTGAAGATTGGCGTTCGAAAATCGTCCGCCCCTAGCATTTTTGCAGGGGTACTCGGCCGGGAACTGGTAACGAGCTCCAGTGACTGCGTTGTCGTGCGTTTGCTGTTGTTCGTGTTGTTTTGTGGCGATACTCGTGGGTTTTTTCGCTCAAATCGGTAAGTTAGTACATTGAATATCCATTTTCAATAGGACGTAATGTTATTCAACAATTTATCGACGTCTGAGAGAAATTAATGTGTACGACTCCTGGTGCTTGTATAGTTCTGCGGTTGCAGTTTCAGTGTTGTCCCGAAGCACAGAAAACACAAACCGAGTTATGCATATTGCAGCTTATTATTGAGCCATGTGACCGTGATTTGTGGTCATAAATCGAGTCGTTTTACTCGGCCATGGCAAATGAAAATATATGTAGCTCGTTTCAAAACAAATTAACTTAATATACAAGCTACATGTAGCTTGTAGAATCAAGATTTAAGACCGAATCAGCCCAGTTCGATCGAGCGAAATTAACGCAAGCAAAAGCTTATAATTATATTAACTGGCAAATTCAATACTATGGGTGGTGCACACACTCCTGTTCAAGCTTTAAATGTGAGTTAAATCCATTGGTACCTTTTTTTCAGGCCCTATTAAAACAATGGAAAAAGTGGAAGGTGTATTTCTATATTATCAACAAATCATACTGTTATTTCTTGATGTGTCAAGTTGCTAAAAATTCCCAATTTGTTAGAATGTTATTTTTAAGAAAAGCATCAAATTTGGATATTATGTATACACCATGCATTGTTTTACATGTAATACCGTTTTGAATTTATCTCAAGAAATTTCAATAAATGTCACTGTTGCAATTTGTGCCTCTATAATATAATGAATTTGTTGGTGTTATTTACTGGGATGGCCATCTCCCAGACATTCACTATCAATAATTATTAGCTTTCAACCACAGGAAGCAAAGTAAACAGAGTGGATGTTGTGTGGGGGGGGGGGGGGGGGGGGGGGGGCACACTGGGCTGCACTTGCATATTGACAAATGGTAGTTAACTGGAAGATCTTCTGTTGGTCAGCGGGGTATCTATTGATGCATGCGCAGTTTGAGTTGTTCCAAGAAGAGTTGCCATCGTGGCTTGCTTGTGCGATTTACCTCGGCTGGTATTTTGCCTTTTGTTTGCGCCACCCACCCACCTCTTGGTCCGTAGTCAGTATTTTGGGATCTGGTAAGTCCTTTTCCTTTTATTCTCCACTGAGACATCAGTGTGACAGGTGCCAGGGGGGGTTGACCCGTGTGAGGTTGCCAATGGTTACCTCCTCATTTGCATTTTGCTCATGTTCATTTGTCTTTTTGCCCACGTTCCTCACATCGGCACCTACCCTCCATTTAGGCATTGCTCTTCGACAAGTTAACCAAGACCACACCTTTTATATTGATCAGCAGAAAGCAAACGCTCTAAGTTCGTTCATGACCACTAATATACAGAACCATCCTTTAGCTGTTTGAGATTAACCCGTCGAACGCACTCTCTTAATCTGTGATTACTACTAGTAATATATGCCATATATATGCCATTCTATTGCCCTTCTATTAGAAGAAATGGGTCCCTATACAGGGAATATAATAATATATAAGGGAAGGGATGGACGGGGGTGGGGAGGTCAGCTAAACAGCTGTTATCAGATAGAAACAATGGCTCCCTATGCGGGAAAATTGTTTTGACCTCCTCGCTTAGACAGTTTTGGGCTTACTTCAAGTGAAAAATATTGAAGGTGCAAATGAACGAATTCAAATGTGTAGTGCTGGATGGGAAGACAAATGGATGCTTTATTCAATGGAAAATTGCTCAAGAATAACATTTAGTAAATGGCAGTTGATGCAAGAGTGAATTGACATTTCTACGGAACGGGATAGCTTGATAACCAATCGTCCAGTTTCCTTGCAGAAAGGCACACTTTTCTCAGGCATTTACTGTTGATATTTTTTTCCTGTCATACTGTTTGATGCTCGTTTTAAATACATATTTCTAAAAAAGGAGGCAAAATTTACAAGGCGCAACACTACTGTTTGTGATCTTGCGTTTTACGAATCTAAGAGTCAATCCATAGAAATTATAAAATAGGTCCGCGACGCGTACTCAATGGCTACTAGCGGTTTTTACTCGGAGAATGCGCATAGCGAATAATATTAAGCTGAGTTAACGAAATGGATTGGGACCCTGCGATGTCACTCAGTATTAGGTGGATTCTCGGAAATATCATGCATCTTACATGTACGTTTTAATAATGACTTGTCTATGTTGTTCACGCTAACGCAATGGAAGATTTACGATATGCTTCAATTCGAAGGGAAGATGGACTTATTTACAAGGTCTCACTACGATTGCTTTGCTGTTTCAAAAACGTTTTGACACACTGGTTTAGACTTCATGGAAATTAATAACACTTTTTTGGATTTTGAGGTGAGTCAAAAACTTGTTTTTAGATCTTGTTGGATTGTAATCATCTCGCTCCAGATCCATACAAATTTATTTCATTATCTCACGTGTGCTGTGTTAGGTGTTAAATTATCTTATGAAGCATTCTGTTCTGTCATGATGATTCGGGTATCAATTATAAAGCCTGCACTTGGGGTTAAGTAGTTTCTTCGTTCATCAAAAATAAATTTACTTAGTTATTAGTTAGTTTCTTGTGATGAATGAAAATGATATCCGCATATCCACTGTATAATTATATTACAACATGTGTTTATTTTATTGAAAAAATTTTAATTGTAGCTCCAAAGCAAAATTTGCGCGAAGTTAAAGCCTGTGTCGGGGAAATTTAAATACATTTTCTCTCCGGCATCAAAGTTTATTTACAGAGTCCGTATTGCGGAGCCACGACTCGTTGTTTGTTTCATTTTGTTTTGATTTTGTTGATTACTTGTTTACACTTCGTCGAGGGTTTCTTCTATCTGGCGTTAATAATGAGAGAATTTTTATTTGGGATAGTATTTACATTCCTTCGTTTGAGACTGAAAATATTGTAGGGCCGACATTGCGCAGTAACGGACTGTAAATGCATACACATAAATTCGTTTAATAGGAACCAAAAGACAAATAACCAAGGCAACCCGTTCTCTTCCGATCCTCCTCTCTCTGGCTCTGTGGGCAAGCGGGCAGTTTAACGTAAGAACCTGGAACGGGTTTTTTGCGTGCTTCTATGGCAGCCGTGACAGTCATGAAATTTTCATGGCATTCAAATGGGAAACGCAGGTAGACGGTAGTAGAACGCAATGTTTATTTGTATAATTAACAAGTTGTAACGCGAAATAAACAACTTGAATTTCGTGAATTACAAACAATAACTACAGGTGGTAGCTGTCTTAAGCTAGAGACATGTAAATATAATGTATCTGAACATGGAACGCAGCACACACTTTGGCATTTGAATTTGTCACGCTAACCCCGGCACTACATGTTTGGCCACGTTGCATTGACTAGATATGCACTGACCTGTGCGTCTGTGCGATGTTAGCAAACTTTGCTTGCTTGCTTTTTTTTGTGGTGTGTGTGTGTATTGTATTTGATAACCCCGGCTAACGCCAAACATCTCTGGTGCTTTGAAGTTCTGGTTCTACTGTCACGGCCACCCTAAAACTCCGTCTCTTGTATTTGACCTACAATTGTACGTTGCCTTTCGTGACTATAAGGTCACAGTTTCTAAAAACTATTTTCGTTTATCTCAGTTCTTTTCTTATCAATATGAAGACAAGCACGCGTCTTTGTTTCTTTTAGAAAAGAACACCGCAATTAAGGCTGTTCTTATCTTATATCAACATGTCCGTACATGTTTTTAGCTCTTTTTGAACATACGATAAACAACCTCAACTCATTAGCGTATTAGCTAGTGGCCTAATAAGCCTAATTTGTTCGAGTATAAATAACAGTATTATATATGTATATGTAACCTCACTCTTTCATGACGCATGGAACGGCCAAATCGGTATCTATCATTGACAAGACAAAGACTTGACAATCGCGGGGCGGGAAATTGATCTGACTACTGTCCCCCAGTCGTCTCTCTTCTCTCCTGTTACAATATTTATGCGCGGGCCGAGGGGAGACGCAAGGGGTGATGGGAAAGGAGGAAAGGCGGGGAGACGACTGGCAGATCCTGTTTCCAAGATGGCGGACAGAGCAATGGCGGCGTTTTTGATGAAATAGGCGCTATTAAAAAGAGAACGCTTTCCGCCGCCCTTTGAAGCTAAAAATCTGCTCTGCCGTAAACAATCGCGAGGTGTTTGTTTACAGTCAAAGTCTTATTTGCACACCACACAACTCTTCTACGCAGTTCTAGCGACGATTGCCGTTTTACTTCTGGTACAGGTCGAGACCTCAGACTAACTAGATCGTTTCCAAAATACTTCCCTTAAGCGTCTTACGAACTTGTATTTTATTTCTGCATTTACCACGAGAAAGTCAAACTTACACTGAAAGCTACGTTAAACGTTCGTTTCCTTTCGCTCTGTGGTGTCCTACAGTTTCCTGTGGAAGTGTTGTGATTATTTGGGTCAAGGGGTCAAACTGATCATGACAGCTAAATTTAAAATCTCATATTTTCAAGGATCCGCACTTCAGGCCTTTATATCTCTCAATGAACTTACTGCCGCAAAAGTTGTAGCCTTTGCAGTGCCAGTTTATTCTGGAAACGAGCGGCTCAGCTAAAATTGCAAAAACCCGGCCAGGAATATAAATTACGTAGCATTCGCGGCACTCAAATCACACAGAGAAAATGACTCGCACACATTACACGACGACACCATCAATATTGTAAATACAAAATTAAGGTTTAATTTAGGAATCCATACCTCTCACATAAATACAAAATCATACTTCCTCTCTTCAAATGTTCAGCGCGCGTTTCTGCTTGTAAGCTTATGTCGTCGAAGGGTTGTAAACATCGCGAGTAACTCGACTTTTAGCAAGCGTCTTGACCGGTTCGCTGATGTTCTATTAAATACACCCGTAAAAATGCCTTTCTAACGGCCAGGACATCACTGGAAACTTCGTCAACTACGCCATTCCACAACTCTGAGTGCATGGAAAAGAAATAATCGAAGAAAAACGGCCCTCGCGCAACTTTTCGACTCTTGGCACAACTTTTCGACACAGGATCTGCCAGTCGTTTTCTCTCCTTCGCTTTCCTCCTTCCCAGCATCCCCCCGCGACTTGCGACTCCCCAACAAAGGACTTCTCTTCTCGTTAATATTAACAGGAGACAAGAGAGACGACTGGGGACGAGTCAGGAAATTGATCTCATAATTAAGTGACATGTTGTTTCTTTAACGAAAAGCAGAATTCTACAAATCAATGAAATCAGTAAGTTGTGGTCGGGAGGCTCGGGATGGGGGGGGGGGTACTCCCTTATATAAGCTACTATAGATATGTGCGGCCCCAAAGGGTACGATTTTGGAGCTGTTTTTGTCTGAAATAGGATATAGATTTTGACCATTATTCGGTCTGAAATAGGGTATGTTTTGAGCCACTTTGGCCTGGAATTTGGTTTGGCTTTTAGACGAAAACTAATTTTTCCCATTAACATCGGGAAATTTGAAGCCCTTTTCATGCCACAAATGTTTTGCGCAAAATGGAACCCATTCCTGGGTAGCTGAAGTCATGTATTAGACATGTGTACTAATTTTATAGGTTTGAAATAGGGTATGGAAAATCGCATATTTTGGTCTGAAATAGGTTAACGGTTTCAAGAAGCAGGGCCGCACACCCCTACCATTAATTTCAGGGCGTACCCCCCCCCCCCCCCCCGGTGGGGGGAGGGTTTGTGGTATGTTCAGAGTTATCTTTCCTCGACACAGCAAATGAGTTGTTGTTTTTAACCTAAGTCCAAGCTCTTCCAAGATCTACAATAGCAAACCTCTGATGTAGCCTTCCTCTAGTCCAATCTCGTAAACAGGAAAATTGTGCTGGACAGACATCAAACTGTTCGAATACAAAACTACAACAATACGGCCCGGGTGCCAGAGGGGTTTTCCCTTGAAAGAGGAGCGCCTGACGGCCACGAACGAAAATAGTTTTCTTTTTACCTCCGCGGGTTTTGTTCGTCGCGGCTTGCCAATTCACAGTTTGCGCAGAGTAAAAAAAAACCCCCCTCTCACCCACGGTAATATAAAAAAATACTTATATTTACAGTACATTCTACACAGGACCGATTCACATCAACATAAAAAAAATATTATCGCGGCCACTAAGCAATACCCTGCTCTCTTAAACTACAATAGCTCGCCGGACTTCGCGAACCTTCTCGCGGACAACAAACTCTGTTCACTTTACTATCGTGTCATTTTCACACCAGTACAGTATAAAACAAAACTTGAAACATACGGCCTTCTTTGGAATACAATTACAATCACCCACTGTTTTTCTTTACAAAACAACGGAAATATGTGCTCATTAATGGGATGATCTTATCTTTCGTCTACATTCTTAATGGTTCTCGAAATTTCTCACAAACCACTGAAGCAGACAAGTTCGTTTACAATTTTAGAAGATAAATCATTCCTCGTCTTGAAATTAAAAAGCCTATAATTTTTGTCACGATGTCCAACGCGAAAAAGTCTCGTGGCCCATCAGCAAAAAAACATGTAATATTTTTGTTTATACAGCACCATTCCGCGCTGACATAGCAAAATTCCTCAAATCAGTCGTCATACTAATAAACTTGCACCATCAACCTTTCGTTAACGATTTTCAAATATTTAAAAAAAGTCAAAAAACTAACACAGCACCACTGATTCCAAAAATATTTGGTCACTATTAAAGCCAATACTTTCCTCTCGTAAACTAGTGGCTCGCCATCTTCTTGTCGCGACTTCACCCCTCGCATGTGAGACTTAATGAGTCTGTCGTAGCCTAGCCATGCCAAGACAAGCTTAACGAATATCAGGTCACACGACAACCTTTTACGTAGCTGTAAAATTTCATTTATCTTTTTATCAATTGCTCGTACGTTTTGAAAAACTAATTGTACATGTGATGATACTGTTTCATCCGCCTTTTTAACAACAGTGAATGATTTTCAAAAGGCAATTACAGGTCATTCAGCAATACTCTGCTCCAGTAAACAAGCTCGCCGCCTTAGATGATCGCGGCTTTTCCCCTCAAGCGTGAAAAATGACCAGCGCCTTTGCGACAAAAGCTTCAAGACTGTGGCTCAAACGCGATCCTGCTCGTAGTTGTCTACACCTCCCATGTAAACTTGTCTTTAATATTTATTTTGCAACGCAATTTCTCTCGTGACACCACCGTCAATGAAGCGAAAGTCTCTGACAGTTGTCATACCAACCTTTCAATCGAACAATACCATTTGTCTTCGCAGGAATTCAATGGTTACACAAAAAGTCTTACACAGGAATGTAAAGAATGCTTCGACGATGGCAATAACTGGCTGCTGCGCGCGCAGCAGCCATTAGCAGCCATTAAAAATAGGCCCGCGACGCGTGCTCATGGCTACTGCAACTTTTACTCAGAGAATGCGCATACATGTAGCCCATGAGCCGAGTAAACGGAATGGGTTTGGGACTCTCGTGACTTCAATCAGTAAGGTGGATTCTCGGAAATGCCGTGAAAAATTAACAAGTCGATACTAAAACATAAGATGCAGTCTCGCAATGGAATGATTACGATGGGAAATAGGAATACGGATGAACGGAAGATGTTTACAACTGTATTTGGGCTAGACGCCTTTGCTGTTTTAAAAGGATTAGTCTTCAGGAAATCAATACTGAAAACTATGGAAATTGAGGTTAGTTTACTTAATGTTTAGTTATTAGTTTCTTGTGATGAGAGAAATGACAGTCCAATCCACTGTATATACATATGTGTGACGGTTATTTTAATGTAAACATTTTTATTTGGCAAATGATTGCCAAGATTCGAAGTTTCTGAAGTTACATATTTAATATTTAATTAATAATTACGTGTGTGAAATAAATCTCGTGTGAAAGTTAATTATTTTTCTCAGGCGTTAAACATTGCGAATGCATACACAAATTCGTTAATAGGAACCGAAAGATTGAAAGAGTCACATTTCTTTTTCATGAAAAGCAATTTGATCAGTTTAAATTAAAACTTAAACCTGGTAATTCCTTCAGCTTAGTTCCTAGAAATTCTCTTTCTCTCTCTGGAGAGTGGTACGTACGTTCACCTGGGAGCCTGGGAACGGGTTTGTGTGCCGGCTCTTCCTATCTCAGGAAGTCATTTCGTGCCAATTCGAGTATAAGCGGGAGGAGAACACCTGGGTACTTGGTTACAAGTCTTTAGTCTTTTAATTGCAAGTATTTCCTGGCTGCTTATTTACATAACAAGTTGTCACGCGAAAAATATAAGATGCGAATAGGGAAGTGACGACATTATTGTGTTCCGTGAATTATACACAAACTACAGGTTGCTGTTATAATAGTTTTAGATACACGTAAATGTAATAATGCATGAACAATTACATAAAACAAGCACAAACTTTGAATTTGAATTCGTCACGCAAACCCGCTACATGTTTGCCACGTGCATGACTCAACTCTCACAAGACCTCTCAATTGATAATATAGGTCAAGACTTCGTTCTCTGAGTTGTCGCCGTTGAGGATAGTGCAGCAACTTTGTTGGTTTTGTTATTTTTTTATTTGGCGTATTGCATTTGATAACCCTACCCCTAAGGCAACATCTCTTGCTTTGGCTAACCACACTAAAATAATCGGGCCCGTAGGGCGAGGGGTGCGACAGGTGCGTCCGTGGACCGATGGCTGAAAAGAAAGTGAATTAAAAGCTATAATTCGCTAACTGGAAATGAAGCCCGAATCAACGAAGATAACATCGAAGGTCCGCCATTTGCAGATTTGCTGGATGACACATTTAATTTTGGACCAGATCTTGAGATTCTATAAGCTGAATTTAACGTTAACGATAAAATTCGACCTAAAACCCTCATCCGAAATTTTAATCTCCAGGCTCTATCAAAATGAGAGAAGACTGGGTACCCCAATAATGAACTGCAAAAGGGCTCAGCATGTGTGTCAAATGTGTGGTTGGATAAAATGGACCGAACAGAGCCAGAAGTCACTATGAATAGGCTCCATGGGGTGAAAGGAAAAGCGAGCCGCGCGAAGACTGGGAGAGAGAGAAAGGGGCCCTCTCTCTCTCTCCCAGGCTTCGTGCGGCTCGCTTTCACGGAGGCCTATTCATAGGCTAGAAGTCACAGAAGAGCGAAATAGAAAGTGAAATAAAGTAGCAAAGGACCGCGAACAAAAAATGCTGCTGGTATACGTAGGATCTGTAAAAGATCAAAATCAGCCAGAAATAGAAATTCAAATGAAGTGAGCAAGGCTGATTACTACGTAGAACACAGGTACCCCAAGCTCAATTTGTGAGGTGGTTTAGTCTTTTTTTTTGGTGTCGCGCTTTCGCGCTTATTTATAGTGTATACTACAGGCTAGACAATATGTTATCTGACCTCTGCTCAGATCAGCGCTGTGTAAGTGTTATAATTTGAGCGTCACGGTAACCGTTGCGTAACAGCTAAATTATAGGGATTTGTATGAGAAATATTCCTGTTGATCATAAATGTACGAAATTGCTAATAAAGTCGTATTTTTAACTCACCTATGTTGTCTTTTTGTGGTTTCTTGTGTTCTTATGGTGTTTCTGGCGTTCTAGCGGCTGTTTGAGACCAAAAAAAGACTAAAATAGCCTGTAGTATACACTATAAATAAGCGCGAAGCGCGACACCAAAAAAAGACTAAACTACCTCACAAATTGAGCTTGGGGTACCTGTGCGTAGAACACTTAAAGCGACAACGACATGAGAGTCCAAACTGAAAGCCAAAAATGCAACCGCGGACAGCTGTTTCGAAACAGCAGTCCACGGTTGCATTTTTGGCTTTCAGTTTGGACTCTATCATGTCGTTGTCGCTTTTAAGTGTTCTACGTAGTATCAGCCTTGCTCACTTCATTTGAATTTCTATTGCTGGCTGATTTGATCTTTTACAGATCCTACGTATACCAGCAGCATTTTCGTTCGCGGTCCTTTGCTACTTTATTCACTTTCAGTTTTTTTCGGACCGTACTCCGTAGATCTTCTTAGATCCGATATGCTGTTTATATTTTTCACATGGTTTTGCCTGACTCGTCCCAGTCGTCTCTCTTGTCTCCTGTTAATATTTAGCGCGGGCGGTTACTCATGGTCACGCGCTGTGGCGTTGGCCAATAGGCAAACATTTGAATTTGGGCTCATCTGAGGTCATTACCACGAGCATTCAGTAGACAATTGGCCTTCTAGCTGGTTGTTCTATTTTATGCGGCTACACCGTGCTGACGAGACCCAACCAGGTCGAAACAGCTGTCCACGGTTGCATTTTTGGCTTTCAGTTTGGACTCTATCATGTCGTTGTCGCTTAAGTGAAAAAACTCAACCTCGAAGCGCTTCACGTCATTTATTGTTTTGCCGTACTCTCGGTTCGCAAATGTTTCCTTTGTAAGCAATTCTTTTTCACGCAAATCACAATGCAACAAACCAATCAAAGCCGTTTTCTGTTTTGAGCTTGACCTGTGATTGGAAACGCAAACATAGGATCGAAATTCATCAGAGGTTTTCCTGAGGTGTTGACTTGAATTTGCAAATTTGACAGCTATCCAATGTACATTGTACGCGTCTGATTGCATGGAGGAGCGTGCAGGAAAGAATGTGAGCTGTCGCAATTTTATACAGCATATTCTTCAATTTCCACTTTGTTTAAAGTCCGCGCAGCTTTTCAACAATAGCACAATGAAATACAATGAAATACTACAAGAAAATATATCCGACGAACTCAGTTTGCAAAGGAAAAGCGTGGTTTCGTGACTATCTTGCGATGTGGTGTCATTTTACAAAATCCACCTTTTACAAATCCATGTTTTACAAATCCATGTTTTACAAATCCATGTTTTACAAATCCATGTTTTACAAATCCATGTTTTACAAATCCATGTTTTACAAATCCATGTTTTACAAATCCATGTTTTACAAATCCATGTTTACAAATCCATGTTTTACAAATCCTTGTTTTACAAATCCAGTCCATGTTTTACAAATCCAGTCCAGTCCACGTTTTACAGTATGCGTTTCAAAATTCTTTGCCGGTTACTCATGGTCACGCGCTGGCGTTGGCCAATTGGCAAACATTTGAATTTGAGCTCATCTGAGCTCGAGGTCATTACCACGAGCATTCAATAGTCAATTGGCCTCATAGCTGGTTGTTCTATTTTATGCGGCTACACCGTGCTGACGAGACCCAACCAGGTCGAAACAGCTGTCCACCGTTGCATTTTTGGCTTTCAGTTTGGACTCTATCATGTCGTTGTCGCTTTAAGTGTTCTACGTAGTATCAGCCTTGCTCACTTCATTCGAAATAGAAAGGCCGCAGCAAAATCCTGTCAATCGATAGATACCTTTGTCCGTAAATTGTAAATTACATGTCACATAAAGTTTCTTGTTTGTCAAAAAATCCCATTGTGAATTTAAAAAGTGCAAGAAATGTTTATGTTTATACCACAGGCAGACCATCCTATGTTTGAGTGGTCCGTTGTTTACATTATTCAGGACACGAACAACAGACTTACTGTGACGGTTGAGATTTGGTTCACAAGTTTAGATTTAAGAGTCAACTTGATCTGTATTATTCAATAGAGTTTAAAATATATGTCAATTAAGTCATGTGTGCTGTGACCCCCCCTACAAACTCGGGAGGCAGTCGAAAGTTATACGGACAACGGACACTTTCCGCTCTCAGTGATACAAAGTTAACCTCGCTTATCTGTGCACTGTATATTTTCATTTGTCATGACATGTTTGACAACTGTCTTCCGGTGTTTGACCCTTGTAGACCTAAACGTTCTCTGCTCACTGTGCTCACACAAAAGTAGCCAGCGTGACAGGCGTAGCACAAAAGTTTCACTTCCTCGGCCTTTTATTGCAGTCATTAGACGTTGCTTAATACGGAGGCGTTTCAATCACAGTCAAAACAAAGGGATTTGACTTCACGAAAATAAGAAACCTGAGAAACCGCAAAAAAAAAACCCTGCCAAACTGTCAAAGTTATTTGCCTTTATCTCTGTAAAACCCGACCAATTACACGCCGCAAAATTATTGACATATTATAAATAGACGACGAATTATTACACAAGAATCCATCAAAGAACAGTTCTCATCTTGCTTCCTGCTATAATGTCACGCCAAAAAGATGCATTGTGGTAAAAGAAAATCTCGATTTTCCCCCACTATACACTTATACAGATTAGAACTTGCTCGGTCGCAAATAAGTCACAGAAGCTCACAGAACAGCTATTTGGACTGGTACAACTTATCAATAAAGACGCAACTTAATGACTTACATCCTTTAACAAAGAAACCGCAATTCTGTTATCTTATGTCAACAAATAGTCTAACGTCACTGTTGTTTTCAACCCAAGATCAACATTCCGTTCTTATCTTTCCACGACACATGCACACATGCACACAGCAAAACGCTCGACACTACGTACAAGTGACTCCACCATGTAGTGATTCTGTTTGAATCACTCATAAGTACAGTTGCATCAACAGTCTTTCAACTGAACTGAAGCTGTGAACGATCAACCTCAATTGAAAGCATGCTGGAAAAGGTAATTACATTTCACAGAAATGCTAACTAAAACTACTACGTAGATCGAACTTTATGTGTAGACTTGGTACACCACTACAACAGGGTGTCTGAGGATATTTTTTCCTTGACGAAGATAAAGGACAGCAAAAAAAAAAGGCGATTTTGTTTTACTCCGGTTTTTCCGTCGTGACTCACCGCTCAGTTTGAGCAGAGGAAAAAAACCTTTTCAGCTAGGGTACTATAACAACTGTAAATGCTTCAAGTCTATCGTCTCCAAGTCCTCCAAACAGACATTTCAGCCTGCGTAGCTGGCAGTTTCGGCGGCCACGCGCGTAGTTTGCCCTCGTTTATGTTCATGGCTTCGGCACGCGCGTATTTTGCCATCGCGCGCCAACAAAATCGCCAGCTACGCAGCCATGCTGGTCGCTTCTTCTCGCGGCTTCGCTCCGGAGGCGGGGGGGGGGGGGGGGGGGGCACTCCCTTATATACGCTATTATAGGAACGTGCCGTTGGACAGGGTATGGTTTTTAAGCAGTTTGGTCTGGAACAGGGTATAACAAACAACAATTTTTGGTCTGGAACAGGGTATCAGTTTCCTAGAAGTTGGCACAAGTATCGTTAATTGTTACTCTCGATTATGTTAGGCAGACGAATCAAAACGCGTAGGAAAGAAGCTTTACAACTGCTGCTTACTAGTTTAGCCTTTTGGGTTAGAAAAAATCGTCTGGAACTGGGTATCTTTTTTAACATTTAGTGTGGAAACAGGGTCGCAAAATTAGCGTTTTGTAGTCTGGTGCAGGGTTAGGGGTTTTATATCCCAGCGGAAAACCCCTACCCAAATGTTTTGGGAGTACCGCCACCCCCCCCCCCCCCCCCGGGCTTCGCTCCTCGCGCGTGACTTGCCCTCTGCTCATATCATAGCTAACTGGAGAGGGTAATTACAGTACACTACACGATTCACGTTTAACGTAACAAATTTCTCAGGTCACTTTTAGCAACACTCTGCTCTCGTAAACTAGCTCGCCGACTTCTCAGTTGCGGACAACAAACTCTGTCCAGTTTATCTACCTTCATGTCATTTTGATCAGTACATCTAACAAGACTTGAAACTCAAGCTAATTTGAATACAATCACCCACTGTTTCTTAAAACAACGGAAACTGTGCTCAAATGAGATGATCTTATCTTTCGTCTACATACCAAGATTTAATTGGTCTCGATATTTCTCACAAACCAAGCAGATAAGTTCGTCTATAATTTTAGAAGATATTTTCATATTAAAATCATTCCTCGTTTTGAAAATATCATTTTGTCACGATGTCCAACGCCAGACTTCCGAAAGCGCGGTGAATTAATTTTTTTCTGCAATCCAGTACGCGGCTTTGATCTTTGTCACAACAGCATTCGCAGCATTCATGCTGACATAACAAAATTCTCAAATCACTTATCACTCATACTCTTATGATTGTCGTCATACAGTTTAACGATATTTTATCTTTGTTTACACAGCAGCATTCGCGCTGACATAACAGAATCTAAAAATAAATTGCACATCAGCCTTTCAACAACTGAAGCTCTGAAAGATTTTCAAAGAGTTGTAAATTCACGCTAGCATAACAAAATTATTTGGTCCCTCAGCAATACTTTCTTCTCTGACTTCAATCGCAACCCAAGGCTTAACGAATATCACGTTTTACCTGTATAAATTTCATTTATCTCTTGAGTTATCAATTGATCGTTTTATACTGTTTTATCAACCTTTAAACAACTGAAGCTGTGCCGAAATGATTTTCAAAAACTCTGCTCCAGTAAACTATCTCGCCGTCTTCTTTTCGCGGCTTCGCCCTTCGCGCGTGAATGACTCCTTGAAGCCTAGCCAAACAAATACAGCTCCTACATAAACATTACTAACTAGAAAAAAAATGATCCGTCCTTCTTAATAAATATCTTAATTTTACCTATTCCCTTTTTAGCAACTTTTATCTTTATTTCAGGAATGTACAACTCAAACAAATGAATTGTACGAAGAACTCTAAAAGACCGGCGGTTACTCAACAAAAGCTTCAACAATGTGACTCAATCAAACGCGACCCTGTTCGTGCAGTTGTCAAAGAAATACACCTACGTAAATAAAAACATTTAAAAACAAACGTGTCTTTCATATTTATTTTGCAACGCAATTTCTCTCCTATAGCTCACTAAATATGCCAATCTTCTTTTTAAGCATTGCACTTGACACCACTGTCAATGAAGCGAAACAATCGAACAATGCCATATCATGTTCAGTTATTCAAAGAATTGTTACAAAAAAGTCTTACGAAGGAATGTTACAAAGAATGCTTCGACGACGACAATAATGGCCACTTGCGCAAGCGCAGTAGCCATAAAAATGGAAAATAATTCTCTCTTTTCCAACATACGCGAACGTAACGCAGCAATCGAGAACGAGCGATTTATACCTTTGAAGAAAGGTGAAAACGTGAGAAATGTAATGTTAATAACTGTTATATTTTTAAACTTAAACGGAATTTATTTCGTTCTACGCACCAGGAAAAAGGTGCATGTCATTTAGCTATCAGTACAGCTCACTCGATCGGATACCGCTTGCAGTTTTGATCTCTATCTCTCAATGATTTGCATGTGTACTGACAGCAGATCTGATTGAAATAGCTCAAACAATGGCACATATAGATCAATGTTCGCCTTTAGGTGTGCGACAGTGGGCTTAATACTAAAGCGAAAGGGTATTCTAGACAAATTCATTAAGACTGAACTGTTATGTATGTTCTTAGTTAGGCAAATGAGTATATACCGTACGCGTATTTCCTCGATTAAGCGTCCACCCTCGAATACGCGCCCCCCAAAGAATAATGAAATTAAAAATATACAATAAACCCACCCTTCTCCTGAAAAAGCATCCAAAAATGAATGTATGAAGTAAGAGAAGGCGGAATTACTCCTGGTTTCTTTCCAAAATAAAAAATAAAAATAAACTGGTTCAATCATGGATTTGACAAGGGAAATCCTGAAATTTGAAATAAGCGCCCTGGCGCTTAATCTCGGAAAATACGGTGTATGTAAACGTTGCACATTGCATTGTTGCTTTGTTCGTGGCTTGGTATTCAAGATCGCGTGCTTTCACGGGGGAGGAAATGATTTTTAAGGTTATAATTCAGATTTTTGTAAAAAATCGAAAACAATCGACAGAAAGAATCACAGATAAAATCTCCACCACTAGAATTAAATAATATATATTTTCTTCGCTCATGTAAAATGCACCGATGACACAACAGCATTTCAGGATTCACAGAAATTGACAAAAACTACATGCGAGTAAATACCATCAAAATCGAAATTGAAAAAGCTTTTGGACATCTAAGCCAATTGGGATGGTTTGCTGTTGTTTATGCGCAATTCAAAATCCCATTTTCTATTTCAGAGGTTCTATTGAATTAAATAATCATTTTTGAATAACCATGTTCAAAATGAAAAGACCTTTTATTTGTCCAACCTAGTCACTTTTAAAATAAAAGAACCTCCTAACAAACTATTTCTAGCAAGATGGAAAATTCGTCGTTATTAAATTAAATCCGTTATCGATAATCAAATCTCTGACCACGGAGAAAGAAATAGTGGAAAGATTAATGTTGATCCGTAATTAAATATTTAGTAGCTTAAACCAGAATGATAAGAATATCGTTTTGGCACCCGGCTTCGCATGGCTTCGATTGTGGCTTTCTTTCCGTGTTGTCATATTGGTATTTTACATTGTAATGACAATGCAGTTTCGACCTGACGGCTCCGAGTGAATTCATAAATGCTTCCAAACGAACACGTAAGTAAAATTATAATAAGGGATTATCTGTACCGTGTATAAGTGTAAAAGAACAAAATTGGAAATATTCTACATAAAAAACGCGTAGTAATAATTTGGTTATTGAATATTCATATCAGCTAGGTTTGCTGTTATAAGTGTTTGGGTTTTAATATATTTCATGGTGTATTTTTAACTTCAAGAGCGAGATCACACTTTCTCAGTTTAATCTTAATGACTTTCTAAAATCCAATACCATCTGTTTCCAGTAACACCTTTGTTTACCCGACTTACATTTTCTGCGGTTTTTCAGTAAGTAGAATAACGTTTGGACCGAGCTTATCTTTTCCTGGACAATTTATTTTTACTTTTAAATATTATTCTTTTAGCGAGTTTCTGACTAATCTTACTGTTTCTGATATGAGACTATACTAAGGTGTAATTAAGGTATCAAACCACCCTTCAGGACCGTCCGCGCGCGGATCGCTGTAGCGTTAGTTGTTTTATAAAAACCCCTATAAACCATATATTTTTGAAAGCTTAATAATTCCAGATTATGGCTTTTTACTAAAAAACCGATAAACTTAAATGTTGTTTCGAAAATGGAAGCTTTGTGCTAAAAGTACATGTCTTTATAAATCATGCTCCACTCCCTCCGGAAATAAAGAGAAGAAAACGATTAACACCGCAATTCGCTTCTCAACACGTTCGGCTAAAAAACCGTGTCTCAGATTTTTGACAAGTGTGTTTGTTTTTCGTTTATTGGCAAATGAAGTTGGGGGTGACAATTAGTTAGCACTCCCTGTGGAAAAAAAGCTCTAGCTTTAAAATTGAAAGGAGTATTAAAATTTGCAGACACGGTTTTGTAGAAGAGATGTATGTCATCATTCTAGGCCAAAATTTCAGCCAAATTGGTTGAATGGCTGCCGACTTGGAGTTCAAAAAATGCACGCGTCCCTCGCGAAATTTTCCTTCCGAGATAAAAAGGAAAATACATTTTTTGCGGCATCTTACCTGGAATTAGCCTGCGTGGCAGGCGTATAAAGGGGAGGAGGATGTCGGAGCGCGAAGCGCGATGGAGTGGGTGAGGGAAACGCCTGCAACCACGCTATTGTTTTTTCAATCTTTTACGTCCACATTCTGGACGCAAAATCCGTGATTGCGTCAGAATTAATGAAATGTCAATAAAGCAGTTAATTGGTTGTTCTGATCAGTTATATGTCATTTAAGTTTTTGAATGATTCCAGGTTGTTATCAATTTACATGCAACCGCCAACCTGACGGATCGAGACTAATAGATTTGGAACGTTACCTACAATACCAGGCCCCCCATATCAGGCCCCCGACCCACCATATCAGGCCCCGACCTACCATATCAGGCCCCGACCTACCATATCCCCGACGTAACTAATCGAACCGTTCGGTAATCGAACTTAATCGAAACCTAATCGAACTTAATCGAACGATTTAGTTCGATTAGTTCGGTAATCGAACCAAATCGAACCAAAAAAAATTTGTGTGAGAGTTCGATTACGTTTCGATTTCCGAACCAAATCGAAACCGAATCGAACCGAATCGAACCGAATCGAACTCAATCGAACACAATCGAAAAACGGCTAAAAATGACTCAAAATATACCAGATATTTAAACAGTCTCTCTCAGCATGTGAGAACAACTTAGAATTACGTTCAACAGACAATAGGAAATTAATCTCACTTCACTGTAGTTCCATTTCATGATTTATTTTTTATCAGCTTACTCTTAATTAACGGCCGAACAAAATGTAGTGAACTGAAACAAAGCCAAAAACAATAGTTAATAATACAAATTAGTTGCGAACAGCGCGGTCATGGTCTGAACGTGCCAGTGCAATTGACCGTAAAGATAACAAGACAATTGACGCTGTAAAGTTGAAAGCCTCATTAGCCAAACATAATGTAAACTCTTATATTGATGAGTGTTGAGTGACACTGTGTGGACAATGCAAGGATTCGCCCAAACATAAAATAAATGGCAATTTATTTGACAAACTTTCCTGTTTCTCATATTCATTTTTTGCGTATGCTCCGGGGGACAAGCTTGCGACACCACAGGTCACCAAAGCGTCTTATAAGAGTTTGTATGGAGCTGAAATTCGATCGAAAATAATTTTCACTTTTCTTTAGAAAAGTTGTAAATAATGTGAAATAAAGTTTAAAAACATCACCTGTGTCTTGTCCTGTGTTTTTATCGCTTCTGGAAGCTGCTTTGGGCGAATTCCAACCTACGGTCGAATCTGCCACTGTTGTGTACTAACAGTACTAACAGTGTACTATACAAATTCTTATAACACCGCTTTGGTGACCTGTGGTGACGCTTATGTTCCCATGCCAACTCCATTTTCAATCGAATGCCATCCAACGTCGACCATTTCGTGCCATCGAACCTAAATCGAACTCAATCGAACCTAATCGAACCTAATCAAAAGTTCGATTGCGTTCGATTACTCCAAATTTTTTGTGAGAGTTCGATTCTGTTCGATTACCGAACTTAATCGAACCTACTCACGTGATTAGGTTCGATTAAGTTCGATTCAGTTCGATTAATCGAAACGTTCGATTTGGTTCGATTAGTTACGTCGGGCATATCAGGCCCGATCATATTAGGCAGTTTTACCCATTTTCTACGTTTAACAGTCATGTGATGTTGAAAGCGAAGGTTATCTGAATGTTCATACATCGAAATAGAAACAAGACGTATGTATGAAATGGCAATTTTGTAAAAGATATCCATTGTGACTCAGTATTGATACACGCACTTCGCTCGACTCGGGCACACGGTAAACAACGGCTTGACTGTAGAGCTTTCCTTTCATTCAGTAAAAGCGTATTATACTAGAAATAGATGCAGGAAACGGTCTCGGGCATCTGTAATTGTTTGATCTTCGTTGGAATCCGCAACACAAAGGGATATCCGTGAGGATCTCTGCTTGACAGTCAGTAGTGACCTGTTGACACCGCTTGGGATATAAAATTTCACAGTCACGCAAAGTGTACCCCCATGATCTGTATTTAAAATTCGTTGGGAAATCACATTTCTGAGAAATAAAAATATCTTCACAATTCATGTAGAATCATAGGCCCGAGCCAAACGTGAAACTTTCATATGTCTATAAACTGACTATAAAGCGAAGTTATAAGTTAATTCACCAGAAGTTCGACCGGTTTGTCTAAATTACGCGTGATTAGTTTATTGTGGATCGTCATACACGTTTTTCCCTTCTGAAGTAGACGTAAACGACGATGACTGATTGAAATTAGACGTTTGACTCCACATACGAAATTAAATAATTATAATTTCGTTCCACTCATGAAAGTTCGACGTTTCGCCCCGGGCCTTCATATATTAAAGATATACATGCAGTGATGATTTTTAAAAACTAGTAATACAAGCTAATACATGATTCGCAGGTCCACGCGAAGCTGAGAGTGATAGAAAAGGTTATAAATCCAACAAAACTCTTCTTGGCATGCACCACACTCTTTCAGCCGCACGCGGTTGCGTGACACCACTCAAATTAGAATATTTCTGAATTTCCTACGAATTTGCATGAACCCCTTTCCTTTCCATTTTGAAACGGTATTTTATGTTTTCAACGCCGTGAATAATGTTCTAGCTGATTATATCAATAACTCGTTATCTGAATACTCACGTTTGACACTGCTTATTTTTTGGCTTATTTTACATAATTGCTCAAATTATAAGCTGAGGCCACCATACTGAAACGTCAACTAAATAAACCCCTGGAACTCGATTCAACGCGGAGGGGGCTTATAAGCAGCAGTTTACGGTAGTTTTGTCTTAGAATTGGTACCTCTAAGGGGTGAAAATGAATTCGAGCCATACCCACAAAACGAGATTTTGATACCAATTTTTCATTAAGTTTTTCGTCTCAATTTTAATATGAACAATTTGAAAAGGTCATTACTATGGTTGTCGAAAATGGTGCAAAATTCACAAATTTCATATTCATTCACATTCAACAATTTAATTTTTAGTCACGAATATATTTATTCACATTCAACAACTGAGTTCTCGTTCAATAAAATGTTCATTCACATTCAACGACATATTTCTTATTCAAGATTATATTGATTCACATTCACGGGATATATTCATTCACATTTAACGGTTTATATTCATTCACATTCACGATCAAAATTTGTATTCAACACGGTTCCAATATCCATTCAACATTTTGTACGCATCCGCCTTTATGCATCATTGGGTCCCAGGCTCCGGGTGACACTACCGCTGTGGAACGATGCAACGCCGGAACGACGGAATGGTGGAATGGCGGAATATGCCATTAAATTCTAAAAGATGGAATGACGGAATATTCTAAAAACGCGGAATGACGTAGTATTCTAAAAGATGGAATGACGGAATATTCTAAAATGGGGAATGACGGAAAATTTTAAAGTTTTTGGAAAAGTACGAGGTCAAAGGTCGACTAAATAATCAGTGCGCTCGATAACAGAGATAGCCTGCGTGCAGACGTCTCCTATTCCCTTGCTTCAAGCGGAATAGGAAATAGGAGACGTCTGCACGCAGGCTATAACAGAGATTACGAAGTTTCTTTTCTAACAAGAGCAGATCCACTCATTTGACAATTGGATAAAAATAATTGAGGGCGCAATTATTTTCTAACTTGTTTATCATAAATTCCTGCAAACTCTGGCGTGCTGGATGAGAGTTTTCGTGACGAGCTAAATGGTGTCTAGATGTGCACACATTTTGTCTGGATGTAGTATTTTGCAATGTCAACCAAAAGTCATTACAGGCGGTATTTTAAAACTACAAGTCAACGTGAATATTTGATATTTCTTTTTTCACTCGACACTAGGGTTTGTTTTTTCAATCACGAACCAAAAATATATTTAAATTCTGCCATTCCACTCTTTGCTGACTTCATTTCAGTAATCAGTCTCGGAAATGATCTATTCAACATTTGACGATAAGTTACTTTTTTCTGAATAATATTCAATGAATAGGATGATAATTTTATCACGTGCTCAGAAGCCTACGAACATAAAACCCTCGATTGCCACTGAACAACAACATCACAATCTTTGAATAACAGGCGGCGGTGAATGAAAACTCCCTCTGCACCAGGCACCGTGACCTATTGCGTTTACCCATAGCCAAAACAACTAAATGCCCGGACAGGTTTAGGTTCAAAGGTATCAGTATACCCAAATTTGACCATTTTGCGAGATTTTACTTTTTGTTATCTTCAGATAGATCACATCAAGACCTTTCATTTCCGAAAAGTTTTCACGAAAAAAGATTGCTTCTAAAGAAAGTTATGAAGAAAAAACGATTCTCGCCATTAATTATTTCCAATCGAGAGCTGTCAACAGTTTGTCAACATGTACGTATAAAAAAGTCACGTAACATGAGGGCCGACGTGTTTGTAGAATCACCCGAAATTCGAAAGCCGCATCTTGCTATGCAATGTCCGTAGAAACATAACAGACTGTGTCCGCGTTTTCAAGTAAGAATATACCAAAATGGGAAATTGTTCGGTACTGAATTGAGTGGAAGCGCTCGTCTCAACCAGGTCTCAAGTGACACCGGATCGTATCACTGATTAGGACAACTTGAAAATCGCTCGCGGTTGCATATCCATGTGGGCGAATATCCCACAGAGAGGCTAAATGGAGGGAAAACTGAAGCCATGAACTCTTGTTTTACTTGTAGCACGATCGGTGAGAGGAGAACTTTCTTCTCCTGGCATAAGAAGCGCGCATTTGAGGTCATTTGTATTCGATACGAACTCTGTTATTAATTAAAGTAAGACGAGCCTTCTCTTTATCAATCAACGCATAATTATTTTCACGCGTCTTGTGTATTTAATCTCATCAGACCGGAAGAACGCCCCAAAACATATTTTCCCCTGTTTTCTCGAAACTAAAATTTCAGCGAATGAAGCGCACGTTTCAAGTTCGTTTGCAACGAATTTTCAACCTTTTTCGCTGTAATTTGGAGAGAATGTTCTCCAATAGTCTGACAAAAAAACTGTGTCGGGGAATTTTATTTTTTTCCCTCCTTCGAAAGTTATGAGTATTTTCGTACAGAGAATGCATGTTTTGTAAACCCTCAAAGTTTAACTGTGTGTTAAAAGCTAACCAGACAAGTAATCAAAATTCCCCGACACAGTTTTTTAGAGAAAGGTGTCAAAAACACGTAGCGATGTTTTTCGCTTTCTCACGTTCAATTCCGGCCGGAAACGAACTCGATTTGTGGACCGATATACTTTTTGAAATTGAGCGCTTTATTCGAAACACATTAATTTTTTTACTTCAAATGAATACATATTCGTAATCTACAATTCTTAAGCTTTCAGGAAATATATACTTTATTGGGATTTTTGTTAAACGCCCGACCGTAAAACAGTGCCAACGCATGATGGTCATTTGGGGTATACTGATACCTTAAGGTATCAGCCACCCTTCAAAATTACCATTTTGTGAAATTTTCAATTTTTTGAAATTCTGGTAGATCTCGCAAAGAGCTTTTATTTCCAAAAAATTCTACCTCAAAATGTTATTTCTGTGGAAAGTTATTGAACATGAAAGATTTCCTTCATTATTTTTCTGTAATTAGCTGTTGACATTTCAGTCATATTTACTCAATTATCCAATTACATACAATATGAATAATTGTCTGCGCTGCGTGGCCGATTTCATACCCGGATTTCATAGCGAGCGACAAAGGTTTCTCATACCACTTTCAGAGTCAAAGCAAAGTGACTTCCATCAAATCCATTAAAAGCAAAATGAAGTCGCCCTGTACAAATACTACCTAAAGTTAATTTTAGCCGGTTGAATTGATTCTGCGACACAAAAACAGCGCACAATTCGCGAGCGTGCGACCCGCGTGCATTTATTTACTCCAATATTCGCATACTGTGCCTGTGAAAATAACTGTGGAAGATAGAAGAACTTATTACCCAGCTAATCTAATGTCTTACAGCACAGTCGTTTTGTGATCTCGTCGGTTTCATCTAATTTGAGGCGCCGTTCTGTTCGCTATCGCCTGGCTATCGTGAGTGTTTACGCGAACGTTTGTTCCTGTTACATGTTACCTGTCAAAGTCCTATTGTTAGAGAAAGTTGATCCCTCTATGGTATCGATCAGAATAGACGTTTAGGTGTCATAATCTCATTCCAGGTAAGATGCCGAAAAAAATGTATTTTCCTTTTTATCTCGGAAGGAAAATTTTGCCGAGCGACGCGTGCGTTTTGAACTCCAAGTCGGCAGCCATTCAACCAATTTGGCTGAAATTTGGCCAGAATGATGACATACATCTCTTCTACAAAATTGTGTCTGCGAATTTTAATACTCCTTTTAATTTTAAAGCTAGAGCTTTTTTTCCACAGGGAGTGCTAAGTAATTGTCACTCCCAACTTCATTTGCCAATAAAAGAAAAACAAACGCACTTGTCAAAAATCTGAGACACAGTTTTTTAGCCGAACGTGTTGAGAAGCGAATACGGTGTTAATCGTTTTCTTCTGTTTATTTCCGGAGGGACTGGAACATGATTTATAAAGACATGTACTTTTACACAAAGCTTCCCATTTTCGAAACACATTTTAGTTTATCGTTTTTTTTAGTAAAAAGCCATAATCTGGAATTATTAAACTTTCAAAAATATATGGTTTATAGGGTTTTTTATAAAAACAACTAACGCTACAGCGATCCGCGCGCGGACGGTCCTGAAGGGTGGCTGATACCTTAAAGGGGCTATTTCACGCTATTTTTTGCTATTCTTCCCTGTATTATTTTACGAGCTCAAAACTCAAACATGTAAATGAAATATTAATTCAAAGATGGAGCTCCCTTACATAGCAAACACAAATGATTCGAAGCATTATACATTGTATACCACTTGTTTCATACAAATGGACTTAAAAACACGTCGAGCCGGACGTTTCTCAAGTTATTAAACCTTTTTATTTCGCAATTCGTTTCAATCTTTACGTTTTTTTATGGTTTGAAACCATTATTTAGTGGTTTCAATCTATTTTAAGACTAGTTTGTGTGTAACAGAATTGCCGAAAATAGCGAGACATAGCCCCTTTTACCTACATAATTTCTCTGTTAATGTGTTTTCATATGTTGTATCATGTTATTTATTTGTTTGATTTTGTTAAAGTACTCATGACTCTGTTTAAACTAGTTATATATGCTAAACTAAACGTTCCTGTATAAATATTGAAATAAATAAATATATATTGATTAGAAGAAGATTTTCTTATTGTTGCCGTGAAAGCTTTTGAAACTGAGCTATTTTGGCTTTGTCAAAGAATCATTTATTCGACAAATTCGGATCTTACTGTCGTTAACTACTTGAATTTAAAAATGTCTTAAAACAGATGATTACTTCAGTAATCGATGCACGTGAAATTGGAATGTAACTTTCAGATAAGAATGCTTTTTAGCCTCGTGGGAAAGTAAGATGATTTCGACCCAGTGGAGTGAGTCCACTGTGAAGGTTCGGGATAGACAATGTAGTCGCTAATCCCGTAATGTCACGTCTCTTATAATTACTTCCCTGAAGCCGGCTTCGACTGGCCCGCTTCATTTCCCCATTTCCCCGTGTTTAGCTTGCAAGATCTGTGTGAGAAAGAAAAGCCAATAGGTGGAGGATCTTTCGGCTCTGTATTCATAGCCAAGGAAACAGGGAGAGTGATTTTAACTTATCGCGGAAACCACAAAAACGGTTAGCACTATATATACAGAAAAATATTGTTTTAACAAGTGGCTCTTAAATCGAATGACGTAAGCTGTTTATTAGTATATTCCGTCAATCCGTGTTTTAGATTATTCCGTCATTCCATCTTTTAGAATACTACGTCATTCCGCGTTTTAGAATATTCCGTCATTCCATCTTTTAGAATTTAATGGCATATTCCGCCATTCCACCATTCCATCGTTCCGGCGTTGCATCGTTCCACAGCGGTAGTGTCACCCGGAGCCTGGGACCCAATGATGCATAAAGGCGGATGCGTACAAAATGTTGAATGGATATTGGAACCGTGTTGAATACAAATTTTGATCGTGAATGTGAAATAAACCGTTAAATGTGAATGAATATAATCCCGTGAATGTGAATCAATATAATCTTGAATAAGAAATATGTCGTTGAATGTGAATGAACATTTTATTGAATGAGAACTCAGTTGTTGAATGTGAATAAATATATTCGTGACTAAAAATTAAATTGTTGAATGTGAATGAATATGAAATTTGTGAATTTGCACCATTTCGACAACCATACATTACGCAACGTTTTTAGTCCATTAGAGGGGTCCACGGTCGTAATATAAGCAATGTGAATTTCGAAATTTGCAGTTTTGTACTGATTACAGAACAGATAAGATTAGTTTATTTCGGCTGATATTGTTTATACTACAAGAAGGCCTCATTTTTACCAGGATAGTTGTCTCGCCTTGTGAAAGCGTGTTCGCGTTTTTTTCAGGGCCTGATATGACTGATATGGTATATCGTGGTTCGGGGCCTGATATTGTTGTCTCGCACAGGAAACACGTGATTGTGTTTCTTTCGGGGCCTGATATTGGATAGCCTCCTCCTAGACCTTTTGCCTCGTCACGCAATCTCTCCTCCCCAAATATTGTTGTCTCGCACAGTCAACGCGTGTTTGTGGTTCTTTCGGGGCCTGATATTGTGTCTCGAGTATCGGGACCTGATATTGTTGCCTCGCGCAGTCAACGCGTGTTTACGTTACTTTCGGGGCCTGATATCACGTTGTCTCGAGTATCGGGGCCTGATATTGTTGTCTCGCACAGTCAACGCGTGTTTGTGGTTCTTTCGGGGGCCTGATATTGTTGTCTCGCGCAGTCAACGCGTGTCTGCGTTACTTTCGGGGCCTGATATTGTGTCTCGAGTATCGGGGCCTGATATTGTTGCCTCGCGCAGTCAACGCGTGTTTGTGGTTCTTTCGGGGGCCTGATATTGTGTCTCGAGTATCGGGGCCTGATATTGTTGTCTCGCACAGTCAACGCGTGTTTGTGGTTCTTTCGGGGCCTGATATTGTGTCTCGAGTATCGGGGCCTGATATTGTTGTCTCGCGCAGTCAACGCGTGTCTGCGTTACTTTCGGGGCCTGATATTGTTGTCTCGCACAGTCAACGCGTGTTTGTGGTTCTTTCGGGGGCCTGATATTGTGTCTCGAGTATCGGGGCCTGATATTGTTGTCTCGCGCAGTCAACGCGTGTCTGCGTTACTTTCGGGGCCTGATATTGTGTCTCGAGTATCGGGGCCTGATATTGTTGTCTCGCGCAGTCAACGCGTGTTTGCGTTTATAATTTCGGGTCTGATATTGTTGTCTCGCGCGGTCTTAATTTCCGTAGTCTCGGTATGGTATACGGGGTCTGATATGGGGGGCCTAGTATGGGGGCCTGATATGGGGGGCCTGATATCGGGGGCCTGATATGGGGGGCCTGATATGGGGGGCCTGATATGGGGGGCCTGATATTGCGAAAACGTTCCAAACCCTGCTCGATCGAGAGACGATCGGGAATCACTTTCTTTATTGGAAGAAAACGGCTTTAACCTTGAATTAAAAGTGGAGCAGAGGAAAGGGTCACGTCACACGATCTTCTACAACTAAAGTACAGCTGTATTTGAAAGCAAAACACGCACTTATAACATCATGCTGGGAAAGAAAGTTATTCGGGTTCGTCACGCCGGTCAAGACTCTCGTCAGAATGTCTCGCAGTCAAAGACAACCTTTCGCCAATTAATAGTTCGGAGAAAATATTATGAGAAAATCATTCCACTTTTCTTCAGAAGTTTTCATTCACGGAAAGCGTAGCCTGCGTCGCAGACGGACTTGACCTCCGGTAATGTCCGTCTGCGAATTAGTGCACAAATCCTTGTTCTAGACCCCCAACGACGTAACGAAATACCGGAAGGCCTTTCGAAATCCCCTTTATTCTGATTGGCTATGGTAAAAGGCGTGACAGGCCTGTTCGAAGTTCGTGACATTTGCCGTTCTCTATTGAATTTAACCTGAGTATCAGGCGAATTTTTCAGCGCTCTCTTTTACTCTTCGTCTTTACGTAGTCGCGCTGAAAAATCCATCTTTAGCGTGAGACCCGTAAAGAGAATGTAAGGAGCGCGAAAAATTGGCCTGATCGCAGGTTATATTGAATTCGGTCTTCTGACCTACTTTGCCCTTCAAGACTGTTTCTAACGGGCAAAGATATGTTGTATTATGAGGAGGATTTTGAAGTAGAATAGCTATAGAGCCATCGACTGTGTTCACTCTAGCAAATTTTAAGAGGTCACGTTTGGTCTCCTGTCGGGCAAACAGATATTTACAACGCGTTAGTTTAGACAACAAACACTCGGCAAACCGAACAAGGTAGTTCCCATTTAAAACCTGCTGAATAGTTTCTGGGTCTTCCAAGTCCGTGATAGCATGCAATCGCCAGTATACCCATATTGTTGAAATATATAAACTTGGTCCTCCATCAGCGATCGTAAAGGTGAATCACAACAATAACACTCGATCATATATCAGCGACTGCGACAATCGGGAGACACTGAAAGATCAACGACTTTCCAAAACCTGTGGGTAAATTGATAAACACGTTTTTTCCCTGGAAGAAAGATTTGATCGCTTCTCGTTGTTCTGGGAGTAGCTCCGTTAATTCAAACTGAGCTTTCTCTAACCGCTTCCAAAGCTGCACTCCAGGGGGGGCTAGCAGCGAGGCCTGGGACCTAGTATATATGATTGCACATTTTAGAAATTTGGCCGAGCGAGACTAAGTACTGGTTTGTTTAAAATAAACATGGCGGACGATGGCTGACATGACGTGCGTTTGTGTTCGTTCAGAAATATTTTGGCGATTCCACGTCCAAACATCTATGGGAACGATTCGGTCGCTGTTTAACTGAACTTTGGTCATTGTGGGACACCATGGATGAAAATTCCACAGCAAACTCCCGTAGAGGTATGTTTCTCGAATGATTGACAGATTTCTTTACTTGTGCGATCATGTATTGCGGAAAAGCGGCAAGATCAAAGGGCGCTGCCTGCCCCCCCTGCTGCACTCCATTATATCTTCAGTGATTTTTTTAATACTGTACTATTTTTAGGCTCGCTTTCCGCTAGCTTCCGGTCCTAGCTCGCGTGATATTCCCTTAGCCAATCACAACCAAATCATAGCTAATTGAACAATAACTTTATGTAAAGGCCAATCACAGACAAGTACTCAGATCCTGGTACGTCGTTGGGGGTCTAGAACAAGGATTTGTGCACTAATTCGCAGACGGACATTACCGGAGGTCAAGCCCGTCTGCGACGCAGGCTAGGAAAGCGAAGCTAGACTTGCAATACACTGTATTCAATGCGTGACGGAAGTCGGAATGTCTGTTGAATTTTAGGACGTGATCAACGGAACGTCTTATTATTGGAAACTTTCGCATTCACGTGAAAATTATAAAACTTTACTCGGCTACTTCCAACCCCGTCTTTCTATACATGTGTTTATTATGTTTTAAAAGAAGTATTTCTGTCATAGCGAAAGACAAGAATGATTTCAAAGATATCTTGCATATTTAATCAAGTGCGCGTGAAAAACTGTCAAAACTAATTAGGGGCGGAATGGCAAAAACAATACTGTGGTTGCAGGCGTTCCCTCCCACTCCATCGCGCTTCGCGCTCCGACTCCTCGCGCTTCGCGCGCGCCGAACTCCCCTCCCTCCCCTTTCTACGCCTGCCACGCAGGCTAACCTGGAATGAGATTATGACGCCTAAACGTCTATTCTGATCGATGCCATAGAGGGATCAACTTTCTCTAACAATAGGACTTTGACAGGAACAAACTTTCGCGGCATGCGGCGGGAAATACTTTATTTGCTTCCAGTCAGTTCAAATACACCGCTCGTGGACACAAGACAAAATTTGTTGAGGTTAGCGAACGTATAATAATCGTTTTATTTACAAACAATGATCCGCTTTCATGTAGCAATTAAAATATATTGTGTATATTTCTTGAAATGCTGGCCAGGTTGGTAAAGATGCCGAAAACCAGGGCAAAATCATCAACACGAACGAAAAGAAAACGAAAGGCGACAGCAGCCCCCGCAGAAAGTGAAGTTTCAGTTGTTGATGCTAAGGAAAACATGATGTCAAATCCGTTCTTCGATTTCTTCGCTCTTGGTTTCGATGACGAAAACGGACACGACCTTTTCTTTTTTTAGGAGGCATTTACACAGAAGCAAACGCTAAAAGTCGAAGCTATAAACACGCAAAAACAATCGCACGTGTTGTGCCGACTTCGCAGGCTCACAGCACGCACTCGGTATCACGCGACATTTATAATTGGATATGACAGAACTTGTCAGCGATCAATTAAGATAATTAGCAAGAAAAAATCTTTTGCCCCCGATATCTTTCGACAGAAATAATATTTTCTTCTGATTTTTTTTTTAAAGAAAGCTCTCAAAGAGATCTATTTGAGAATGTAAAAACCTCAAATTTCGAAAAATGGCACTTTGAAGGGTGGCTGATACCTTAAGATATCTGGTACTGCTTAACTTATAAGTACATATCTGTCTAAATTTGATAAAACGTACCTCCCGAAATTTCATACAAAACTATAGATTTCATGCAAACAGAGCTTTTAATAGCGGCTAATAAGAGGTCAAATAACGTGAAATTACTCTAATCGTATGTCTTTTTAGACCAAGCATACTAAATTTACAGCATTGTTATTGAATCGTGAGTTCTACAATTTAATTAAAATGCTTGCAACATGAAATGTGATACCACGGAAATCAAACCAAACTGTAATTCGGAGAGCTGACTTGAAGCTTTCTAAAGCGATACATCGCCTCAAATGAACTGGAAAAGAACCTTACACATGGACGAAGAATTAATTCCTAAACATTCAGGATTAAAAGCAACACTGACTCATTTTAAATATGTAGCAGAGAGACTGAGAGAGTGTTCGATACGTCATATGGCTAATGTCAATTTCAAAACACCGGAACCCACGCTATCAACTAGCTTAGCACCGACAAATCACAGAAATATCTACCCACGTGAACAGCTAAAAACTCATCAAACGAAAATTTTTTTACTCACATGAGCGCTTGAAGTCAACTTGAGCCATTCTTCGCGGCTTGCGAACTTTGCTGTTTGTACGCCATTTTAACCAATACCCCGGATGTACAAAGCAGCCGTGAAAAGGGGAAACCAGCCTTCCGTTATATCAACAGATTTTTTATAAGACTTTAGCCACAGAACATTTCAAGCCAAATCACGTAGGAACGCCTAGAAATGTCCGCTTAATTCCATATCCGAGCCCTAATTGATGTGGCTAAAGTCTTCTGCTGTCTAAAAAAAGCCCGCATTATCGTTACCTCAAACAACCAAGTAATTGTCAATCCGCGAAGGATTCGTTTGAGGTAGGATAATAGCCGACGCATAACCAGCTAATCGTAAGACTTCCACCTTCTCTGGACTTAATGATGTCCTCCAGTGCACTTTTTTTTTAGACAGCAATACAGAAAGCTACAAATCGGCTCGCTTCTCCGAATCCGCGCGCGCTACTGAGATTCAAAATCAACAGCCGTTTACCTTCGTTCCTATCGGAGAAGAATGGGGCCGAGAGAGTAAATCAATATTGGGCGTGGACACTAAGCTAAGGGAAACTTAACACCAGGGTGGGTGGGGGGGGGGGGGGGGGGTATGGGGGGGTGTACTAAACCATTACTGAAAAAAGATTATTGAAACATTAGCAGGCAGATGTGATGCCAACTAGGGCGAATAACCTCCCCCCCTATAACTACTGCCGCCCATAAAACCTTTGTAAATTGAATAAATTTAGCCATTTCCTTCAGGTACGTGTCGTAAAATTTAGACAGATATTACTGAATAAATATTAAGCCTTACTTCGGCAAATCTTCTGTGTTTCGGTTTCCTCCGAAGGAACCATGTAACACGTACGGTATGTAATTAATTGTTGTTCTGTAACTGATAAACAACTTTTTTTTTTTAAACTTTTGGAAAAAGGAGGTACTTGGTACCTGGTCATTTGAATATTGTGTAACAGTCTTTGACTGAAGATTTTTCTTGTATCCCTGTTATTTATTGTGAATTTTATTCGGTAGAAATGATCTTTGTAACTTTTATATTGTCGTAGGCGTTTTATATTGATTGGGGAATTTAACTTAGAGACGTTAACGAAATTTGTAAAATAAGTGGTTTTCGTCCTAGCGAAAACGGCACTCCTAGTTTTGGTTTCCTCTATCGGACTGGCTGACTACCTTAGTTACCAACCTTAATGACGGTTGATAAGGCAACTGCTGACGTCTCGAACCGATCAATATAAAAGGAAACGACAACGAAGTTCTGTACCATTATTCGCAACATTGTAACCACAACCTTGTAACAAGTCGAGAGTTCATTAAATACACCAGGAAAGAAGTCAATCTTTGAGTATTGCTTAGACGAACAAGAATCCCCCTTAAAGTTCCTCTAGCATAA